>PYHW01009386.1:428848-445253 GCA_013186435.1 Turdus rufiventris
AAATAAACTAAATAAAAGTTGTTACATGAACTTCAGAATAAATACAAAAGGAAATGTATGCATTTATTTTTCCTTTCCCTCTGTGCTCACACGTGTCCTCTCAACAAGGAATTCCAGCAGGTATATCTTTTCTGAATATACTGTGTTTGCAACAACCAAGAGAAACAAAGCATGACTCATTGACCAATTAGTGGCTGAAATAGCCCAAGGTTGTGTCCTGGGCCAGTTACCTGCCTAGGAAGCTTCACAGGTAACCTTTTAAAAGAATTGCTTGGAAGTGCAGACACAAGTCTCCATTTATTATGGAAAACCTTGATTTTTTTGTTTTTTGTTTTTTATGTTTTTTTTTTTTTTTTTTTGTTTTGTTTTGTATTTTTTTTTCTTCCTGAAATATTATCTTCCTTTACTTGTACCCAGTTAGAGCAGTGTGTTTTGAGCTACATGTATTTTTTTCCAACAGCTATTAAAAATAAATCGTGTAAAGTTGCTTTGGATTTCAGTGCCGGCAGCTTAAATCAGTTTGTGCCAGTTAAAGGTGATAGACTTCCTTCTTCTCTCACTTTTGTCAATTTTAGGGAAGAAATGCATGTTTGTCTCATTTCCCCCTCTTACATGGGTATGTTTAAAAGAACTAGGCTGAGGGAAATGGGACTGGTAGAAAAATTTGCGAAAAACTAAAGGTTACCTTGCATGTGTGCTCTTTTTTTTTACAAATAGGTGATAGGAGAGGCTGCTGTGATATTTGAACCAAAGTGTTGTGTTCTAACTGATCAAAACCACTATGTGTACTGGCAAATTATCTTAATTTTTAAGCAAAGTAGAAAAAAAATCTTCTCTTATTAAGAAAAGTATTAGTTGCAGTCAAGAGAATTTGATAATTTTGTAGATGTTTTATTATGTACCTAATTCTATGAAATCAAAATGAAGGAACTTTCCTTGTGGATTTGTCTATTTACATGTTGTTTCTTTAAAAATGTTTTATTGAAGAGACAGTTTGGCACAAAAGTGTAAAATAGTTTTAAATACACCATGCTCAGTTGAACTTTTACATATTTCCTTCTTTATAACTTTTTGTTTCAAGAAACGGACTTGAATTTTTTGTCTTTGCAGCCAGCCTATTTGTAAGTACCTTGGACTCAATAATAAACTAAAACCAGTTTATATGTCTCTATTTGTTTACATATTTGGAATTTGAAAAGCTGTGTTGGGTTCTCACGTCATGTAATAAAATATCTTTTTTTATCTATCTCCCTAACCTGAATGTCATTTAACCATCTCAGCATTCACTGGTCTGTCCTATGGAAAGGAGAAAACATTAACTAACGTGTCTAGAGCCTAGATGCTCTTATTTTTATTCTTGAAGGAGTTCATAATAGCAAATTCGTGTACTCGTCTGAGCCCTCAAGGGTTTATGAAGTGATATTTGTGTTGCTCTTTGTCATTGTAGCCTGTGCACTGGAATCACTTGTTGGGGTTACATCAGGACAAAGGTCAGCTGGTCCAGTGTGTTGCATCAGATTTCATCAATTTTTATTTTATTTACACGTTTACACTTCTACTTTTTTTTTTGAGTGGTTATCCACAAGAATTAAGCCATTACTATGGAGAAGTTTTGGATCTGTTTGTGGGGGAAAACCAGGTGTTCAGTCTGAGAGGAGAATGACTGAGAGGTGAATGTGATTGAATCAGAAATTTCGTGGGAATCTATTTGAAGAATGGGATTATTAAAACAAAAAAAAAAAAAACAAAAAAAAAACCCAAACAAAACAAAACAAAACAAAACAAACAAACAAAAAAAACCCACCAAGATTTGGAGAATGGGAAATAAAATACTTTTAAAAAAATATGGAGTTTATTTAGCCAGAATAATAGTTTAGAGTAATAGTGACTGGACTGCAATGTCAAAATAATGTTTTTCTTTCCTCTCATGGAGGTCTTGAAATTTCTTCTGCTATTTTTTAATATTAGAACTAGAATATTATTGGGGTTCAAAGTCACTAATTTTCCTGGGTGGAATGTAGTCTAAAAAGTCAAAAAGTCTGCTATGAATTGAAGCTATAATGTTATTTGTACTAATAAACTTAGGAATTCCTCAGTAGGCTTGGAAATATGATTATAATCCTCCAATTTTTTCAAAACATTTACCTAAACTTTGACACTCCTTTTTTTCCCCCATATTTTTTCCCTGCAATTGTCAAAGAAGGTTCATTATTTTCTTATTTATCACTTGTGAGTAAACGCTTTTCATTTCCATCATCATCATGGGGAAATGGTGCCATTTTTGACAGCTAGTGACAATGGAAGAGATAGAAGAATAAGGTTTTTCCTTTGGTGACATAAGGAGGCAGGTGACCAAGCAGATCTCTCTTTATAAGAGTATGTAACCTCAAATGAGGTACAGAGATGATATGAACCTTCTACCAAGAGTGTTTACCTCCTCCTCAAAGAATGAGCCCTGACAAGCCTGGTGAACACATTAAAAATGCACACATTCAGATTTATATAAATTGTTGGGGCTTTTTGGTCTTACCTGTACAGACAGAATTCAAAATTATGCAGTGTCCAGCCTACTCAAAATAGAGACCTGGCTCTCTGTCAGTCAACATATAGTTGTTCCCAGGGGTTAGTGTAGCATCTTAGTGTGCTGGACAAAAGTCAGGCTCCACAGCTTTGCAATGTGAAAGCCTTGGGGATGAACACTCTGTTGGGCTGTCCCAAAGAAATGTTATCACAACTACTTGAGTTCTGAATTCCTTGACAATTCCTACCTATCATCGCCCAGATAAGCAAATAGGCAACTCAAAAATTACCTGTGGTCATTAACATAGCTGAAATTGAATGTAAGCAAATTTAAAATGTATACCATGTGAAAAATTTGAAAATTAAGTACAGTAACTGATATAAGAATCTTGTACTTGAATGGAAAATAATGTCTGCTATATTCTTGATGCCACTAGTCCTATTTACAGCATTGAGACAATGTCTGTACTCGATGATCTACCTAAAGCATATTGCCCTTCCCTCAGAGACTATCTGCTTAAACTATCAACCCCTTAAAGCACTTACAGTTCAGCAAGCATCCCAGAAAGACAAATGCCAACAAGGAACTGCTAAAATGCAGCTTTTCTTTCCCCCAGAACTCTCTACTACACGCCGGGTAAGAACCTCTCCAGCGCCTTCTCTGGATGTGTCACAGTGCCATCTAGTGAGTCTTGCCCGGACAGGGAACAAAAATTCAGCAGGTTTCCTTCCACTGCTGCTCAATCCATTCACTGTTCCTCTATTCACTGTTCCCCCGTCTGGAAACTTCACTACTGTGTGTTTCTTGTATTCTCCAGGTACTGTATTTCTTATAAACACTTGTACATGAGCATTATATGTGCATTTTTGTGTTCTAGTATGAGGTGAGGATTTGTACTATTTTAAAGCTGGTTTTGGCTCTTTGTCTTTGAAGAAGTGTGTGTTGGTTTTGGCTTACCTTGGTCAGATTTGCTGTTGGATTTATTTTTGAAGTGCAGAGAGGTACAGTTTTGTCCAAAAGTGCTCTTTCCCCAAAAGCTAAGCAAATGCACATTTTAAACAAGAATCTCTTTTTGAAGTATGTTTCTTCCCTCATTCAAACTGAGGAAAAAAATTACTTGAGTGAGATGAATGATGGGTAAAAATGTCATGAATCCATACAACACCTAAGAAAACTTTTTAGAAAGAGTTAACATCAATGCATAGAAACATACAATTGCCAGGTTTATCATAGAGCAGAATGGCTGTCACAAATAAGATGTTCCACGTACATGCTGTGTTCCCTTGAAAAATGTAGCTATTATTAGACAAATAGCTAGAAGAAGCATTTACAGAATACAGTACTTCATGTTACTCGATAGGAAAAGAAAAAGTCTTTGCTATGATATCATGGACAACTGATGATTTTGAAGTTTTCGCTTTACCTGCACATATATTGGATATTTTCTGAAATCAGAGGGTTGCAGTAAAGATCAATACTGATCATAAAAATAGATTCTAAAGTTCCTCACTAGATAGCTGGAAATCATACTGGGAAACATGAGAATTTTATTCATTCAGTGTTCTCTCAAACTGTTGCCTATCAGTGCTGGGCTCATATGAGCAAGTGCACACAGGTAGAATGCTAACTTTATTATAGCAATATCTATATTCTCAAAAGTCTCTATATTTCAGGAGTATTTTGGCTTCTTGACATGTATTTGTAACACAGGAAAGGTTTCAGTAGTTAATGGATCAGTTACTTTTATGCTAGACTGAAGCTCTAAAAAAAGTGGTGCCCAGTTTGTGAGAATTATGGATATAAAAAATATCAGGGATTTTATGATGCTTCATGACAAATGCTAAAGTAAACAGACACTTAGTTTTTGGGGTTTTTTTTTATGCTAGTGGCTAAAATAGAGGAACATATGTGCTATTCTTGAGATTGCCACTTAAATCTAAGGAAGCTTGAAACAATAATTTAAAGATGTTGTGAAGTGACTGTTTGGTAATGAGGGACATAATCAGAGAGTTATAAATGTTTATATATATATTTATATATAATACTTTTATAGCTACACTGAAATGGAACTAACTAGGAGAATTTTGTATAATTTGAATCTACTGATAGCTGTTGAAAAATGTATGTGGCAAATTCCACAGCAAAGAAACATTTTCCTAGAGATTAAACCCAGCCAAGAGGTATTTAAGAGCCAGCTATGAACTGGATGTGCCTCGCTACCAGGTTGCATAATTAAGACTGTGGGCTTCTGAAGTTTTCAGATGTTTGTCTCACTTTTTCATGGTGAAATTTCATTGATTTTCCCCCTGCTTTATAGTGTGTGTAATTGAGGTCTAACTCTCAAGTAAGAGTTTGCTGTAGTACAGGCCCAGCCAGTTTACATGGCTGCTTCTCCAATATCACTGGCATGGAATTCAAGAGTCTCCTCATTTAATAGTTGGAACAAAGCACTGGAGAAAATCTTTAATAAAATAGCATAGTCATACTGTTTATCTAATTTTCATCTCTGAGATGCCCTCAGAGCTGAGGGGATTTGTATCAAAATGCCAGGGGTAAATGACTTCTACTTAGCTCTAGGTTTTGCTTTCCTACATTGAAGTACAGGAGCGCCACATCTTAAATTGCTGTGTCTTTTGCATCATCTACAAAGCCTGTGAAAGAGACTACAGTGCAAAGGACATTCACCAAGTCCTGGACATATCCCACAGCTTTCACCTCTTAATGTTCATTGATTGCTTTGTTCTACTACCCCTTTCAGGTGTGATTTTCAGATTAGCCTTAGGATTTGATGGAGTGTAATTATATTTTCTTGGCAGATGCTCTATGGTGTAGTAGGAGTTGGGTAGTTCACAGGGAGTAAGCTAAGGGCTGAATTGCTTGAGTGAATCTGTCAAAGAAACGTCTCATATATCCTGAATTCTACCCTAAGGAACAAGTGAGGTTTTCCCATCATCTGCTGCAGTCTTACCTTATTTGAGGATTGAAAAAACCCTTAGCTTTACAGAGATAACCTGTCTGTTCTCCAGAGATATTTGGATATAATAACAGTGCTATGAAAATTTTTTTCTCTGCGTCAACTCTACTTCACTAAAAAGACCACCCTTAGTGTAACTATGGCTATTGAAATATTTTTTTAAATCAAGTCATTTTTCACAGCAAAGATACTTATTCCATTGTGCTCAAACAGCAGATGTGTTAATAATTTACTGAAGAAGAGTAAATTTAATTTCATTTCAATAGCATAATATTTTTTTTATAAAATGCAACCTCTGGTGATATGACCTTAAAACAACACTACCAGAGACAACTAGTAGGGCAGTTTAGTCTTCAGAATTATTGTAATATTTATATTTTTCTGATTTTTCCTTATATTTTCCTTAATTGTTGTTCCACTGCTGGCAAAAATTCAATGATGATTATGTCACAAGTATGTAACAACCAACAGAAGCTGTGAGCCCATAAGAGCTGTGTTTCAGGAAACAGTGCTACCCTCAGCATTTTATTTACATTCCCTGCCTGCTTGGGGAAGCCAAAGTTCTGTTGGTGTGAATTTCAAAGGAGACTTCGGGTTGTCTAGTTGAAGTTCAATTGCATATGTAAAAATGTTGAGAGCGGTAAGATTTTGTTGGAAACAATTTCCTGTGCATAAGTTGTATGGTCTGGGACTTAATCACTTCCAAAACTTGAGGAATTAAATCACTTACAGTTGTAGGAGTATTTGTCCCTTGATTCAAGGTGCTGGTGAACTACTTGATGAAAACACATTAAACTGTGTCAGAGTATGCCTGAAATACACTCTAAGTAACCTGTTTAGTTGGTTTAATAAAGTGGCTTTATCTCATATCTTAGTTTATGCAATTTTTTATACATAAGCAAAGAGATACGTACTTGCTAATGCTGCACGCAGCACATGTCCTGCAATGTTGAATTAAAATTAATTAATTACTATACTGAGTCACTTCTTTAATGAACTCTGCTCCTCCTATGCCTGAGTGGTGGAAAATAATGTAATAATTGCTCTAATTTTCTTTCAGTAATTCTCAAGTGCTTAGATTTAAAAAGCAAAGTTTGTCACCTTTTAACTTATATGCAAGCAACCAATAATAGTGAAAATCAAATAGTCTGTCACTATCACAATCTTTGTCATCCTTTGAAGTCAAGGGAATAGAAAATACTTTTTATATTTTAAAGGCAAAGAAGAAAAATCTTGAACTCTTTTAAGATTATAAGTTGTTTGGGACATTGAAATTATTAAAATTTAAAAATGGACAAATAGAAACAAAATTAGATGGAAGTACATGTTCAAATGCAAAGCTGAACAATGGAATTTTTATTACAAACAAAACCCCACAAACAATCTAACTCTGTCTGAGAGAGAGACTGTGTCAGAGTCAGATGCTGTCTTTGGTAATTTGAATACCCCGTATACACTATTAGATTTAGAAAAATTTATGTTTGAACTTACACTGTTACTTTGGTTTGCTCGACAACCATATTATTTTAGAGTGATCTTATGGCCATGCATTTCTTAATGTTATGGGGTAGACCTGGAGTTGTTATCTTTGATTAGCCTTTTATACATTTCCATGCCATTTCCTAGATTTAATTTGAAATAAGTAAAGGAATTTAGGCTGTGAATCACTCACCTACTGTATTTGAGAATATATTTATTCTATGTGCTTTACATCTACTGTTCATGCTGAAGTTCTTGAGGGTACAAACTCCATTTATAAGCATAATGTACATTTATGTAGCTTCAGGTTTTGTTTCTATTATTGCTATTATGTTTTATTTCTCTCTATTCCATAAATGGAACAGTTTAATGTTTATTTTCCGATCCTGCTTTTCAATTTGCAAAGAGTTTCATGGTTTGAGGAATCCTTTGTAGAATTCTTACAGCAAGATGTTATGAAAAAAGCTTACTTTTGTAACATCAGTGTTTGAATTAAAAATTTTACTGGGAAGACTATGTCTAGAATTCTTTACACATCTAAAAATAATTTTCTGATTATGAAAGTTAATACTTTTTGTCCTTGATAGCCTTTTAAAATTTTATTTCTCGTGATATTGCTTTAAGAGATGTGCTCTTTGTATGTGAGAAAGAGAATATCAGTGTTAGTGTTTTCCTAGTATAAAATACAGTAATTTCACACTTATAAGGCACACCCTTTTGACTGAAATTGTGATCGGAACCTGGAAGTGCGCCTTATATGCCGGTGGCCTTATATATGGACAAAGTTCGGAAATTTGCCAACCTGGAAGTGCAAGCCCACAGCAGCCCCGAGCAGAGCTGAGCTCAGCCCACCCAGCCCTGAGCGGGGCTGGGGCTGCCCCCTGTGGCAACCCCGAGCGGGGCCGAGCCCACCCAGCCCCGAGCCAAGCCAGCAAGCCCCACAATTGCACGATTCTGTTACTAATCCGTTACTTTGTTGCGCGCGGATTCTCGCTGCAAAAAAAAAAAAAAGTGTGCCTTATAGTCCAGTGCACCTTATATATGGACAAAGTTCGGAAATTTGCTGGTACCCAGAAGTGTGCCTTATACTCCATTGCACCTTATACTCATGAAATTACTGTAATTGAAGTTTTTTTTTATATATGAGGCTTTATTTTAATGGTTAAAGCTGTTTTTGTTTGCTCCCCATGCTTGTGGCAAAGCATATTTAAATATTAGTGAGAGCAACATACAACTCAATGGTAAGGGGAAAATTTGTGAGCATGAATGATCAGAATTGCTTTTAGGTAGAAAAACATCTATATCATGCAATTTAACGGTCAACATGATATTTGCAGTAGATTATAAGCAATGGAAATGCAGAAGGACATGTAAAAGATGCATATATACATACTATACTAATATATTTATATGTACATAACAACCAAGAAACAGGCTGTTAGATATAATTGACAGGTAGACTTTTCTTCTTTCTTGACCTGAGTTTATATCTCTATGAACCTGTAATGGCAGTAAGTATTATAATACCAACACTCTATGAGTTTTACATGAGACAAATTAAGAAACTACTGTACAAAAGGGCAAAAATTGTTTTTTTGTATGAGTGTTCTAAGTGTTATGCTTTGTATGAGTGAGCTATGTATGGGTGCTCTAAGTGATAAGGCTCAGCACAAAAATGCAGCCACACCAAAAAAAATATTGTGGTGGGTTGCAGCATTTGATTTTTGTATCTCTTCCACCTCATATGTTTACTGAATTCCTAGTTTTCCTCCCTGAATTTGAAGGCTGAAGCCAATGAAAGCTGGCCTGATAGCTGCTTGTAAAGGAATCTGGGCCATACTTGGCACCTGAAATATGAAAGGGTCCCCTTGGTTTCCCTTGTCACTCAAAGATTGCTGGGAAGAAATGGAAATCCTTCAGAGGTCTGGATGACTCTTGTTACAGGGACATTTATGGAACTGAAAATCTCTTCTCTGTCATTCAACATTGTCTGGGCCATGGTGTTTTACAGATGTGTGAAGGAGCTAATCCAACTCCCTGCCTTGCTCCCAGACCCCCCGAGGCTGGATTAACTGTTGGTGGTGAAATGTTGGGTGTATACATCTGGAATCTCCTCAGATATGAGTGCATCAGTGTGCTAGTGATGCATGTCTTGTACCACAGCCTTTCTCCTCTGCCATTTCCTTCCTAGCACAGACAAAATGCAGCAGCTTTTGGACATCTGGAAACTCTCCAGTCTAAGAAATTGTCAGCTGAGCAGGCGCATGTTCTCCTTGATATCCTTAAAGATGTTTTGTGTGTCTGGTGCAATAGTCTGTGGATGGAAGGGATTTTGTTTCCTGCCCCCTCTTGTCATTATTATTATTATTATTATTATTATTATTATTGTAATCATTATTGTTATTTTATTTTTTAAATTAAACTCTTGTATTTAGGTCACATGCTTATGCTTAATTCTCTTTAGTAAAATAAAGATGCAATATTTTCTATTAATACATTTACGTATGTGTATGTCTCTCTATTTTTAGCAAATATAAGCAAAGTAAAATTCTGAAGTCCTAAATAAATGGATTCCAAATAAAATGTCTTGATTCTTAAAAAACTCCAGTTTTCCTGATCTCCCTGGAAACAGTGTTAATTAGGATTTGTTTATTTTTGAGTTCTAATAGCATTTCCTTTTCATCCTTCACTTTCAGATTGATAATTATTAGGGTTATACACTATCAACTTCATATTGTTTCTTTCCAACAGGAATCCAGCCTATTCTCTGGGGAGTATGTAAAATTTCTTGTATTGTGTTTTTGCAAGCAGAGGATGGTGACTGTTTTAATACCTGAATATTCTGCTTGCTATGAGATAGAAAACAGCAACATAAATTTGCACTCTTTGGCATCTAACTTTAGGTGTCATCCTAAATGCACTGGAGAAAATACACCATGATTTTTTGCATAGAATTTGCAACGGTGAGAAAATAAGTGTTAAAATGGGTACCTGGACGCAACCTTTTCCTCATATACACATTATGTTAAACAGATGACAAGCTGGCATTTTAGAGGTATTTCCAATTATTTTAGGGTACTGTTTAATTTTAATCAAAATAAGAAATAAGCCTTTTGATCTTTGGGTATATTCTTTTAGGATGAATTTCCACAGTTTCAAGAATCCACAGTTTCCATAGGGGAAAGTTCTCTCCCATGATCATTTTATCAAGGCAGCTGAGCTTCTGTTCATTCTGCTGGTAAAACCATGAGACAGTATCTATTGAAACAGGATGCTAAGTAAGGATCTTGAGCCATCTTAATTTTTTTTTTTGCACATTAAAATTACTATTGATTCTGAGTCACAGGGATGTGACTCATCCTGAAAGTTAGATATGTCCCCAAGATGTTGCTGCATCACAGGCTCATATTGAAATAAGTATTAGAGTTGCTTGGTTTTCTGGGGGAGATAGTAGGGTGGGCTGGGTAGGTGATGGGAGTTGATTTTGATTTTTGCTTTTTTGCTTTTTTTTGTGAACACACAGGGAGGGGACAAGTGAGAGACCAATATTTAGTAGAGAGTATTGTTTTTCTTCAGCTATTTGAATATTTAAGCTGACACTTCAGTTAATAAACTAGGTGCAATACTGTGTTTACTAATGCTTGCTTCCTGGTTCCACTCTAGAGAGTCTCGAGTAATTCCTGTTGGGAGTAATTATGAATATTTCTCTGAAAAATTAGCCCAATACTCATCACTGGTAAAAAAAGCAAATAGAAATTAAAGCAAATCAGAAAATTAATTTGTGGTGCTAGATAAATCTATTTGTAGAGTTGTGTAATTTTGTACATTTAAATTTTGAATACATTTTGCAATTTTTCTTTGCGATTTTAAAAAAGAATCTAGTGCAACTAGAAATTCCTTGATAGCTCAAAAGCATGGAATATCCTTCATATAGATTGTGATGTGAATTGAATAACTTTTTTTGCAGCTTGGAAAAGAGGTAAAAGAGAAAATAGTTATGCAAATATACAACTGCTATACCAAAAAACCCCTTCTAGCTTGTAAATAAATTTATAGTTGATGAAAGAAATTGATTTTTGCACCATTTATACTTGTAGAACCCATTACCACAGAGTGTTGTAGAGAACAAATATATAATGGGATTAGGCGAATTAATGGACCTTGTTTTCTGAATTAACTACTAAACTTGATGGTCCAGACACAACTTCCAGCTTCCTGAAAGCTTCTAGATTCTTAAAGCATCACACAGAGGCAATTATTGCATGCACACTGCAATCTTCAATTCCTTAGGAAAATACATTGCACTGAGGCAGGCCTACAATTAGTAAATTTGTTAATATATTCTGACCACAAGATGATACAATGTTCCAAATATTTTGGATTTATAGTCTCTGGCAAAGTTAATATACTTCACAGACTTCTAAGCCTGTGAAAAGAGATGCAGAAAAAAGGTATTTTGGGATGTATCTATTTAAGTAAATATAATTTTAGTGTTGGGATGTAATTGGTTTATAAACAGTAAATGTTTCTTTACAATATTTTTTTCTTTCCACATTTTTTTTAAAAATAAGGTGTTACTTCGTGTTTATGAATGTTTGTAAGTATTTCGGAAAAATGCTACATCAACACAAATGGAATAAACAGTGCCAACCTCTCTATTCCATTTCACACAATTCATGATCACTTTATTAGAGACATCCATGATTTGTTGATACCACTTCACCATTTAATTTCTTGAGGGAAGCATGGTTTTAGAGCTAGAAGCCCCTAGAGCCTGTAAGCAGGCGGCGGAAGTGAGTGGGCTCATATTGAGAAAAGCACTGTTGATTGACGTGATATATTGGTTTAGAGTATATTAACTTATCTCACACTTTAAAGAGTCAAAATTAACTCAGGAGCATGTTTAGAATCCTAACACCTCAACAGATGGAAAGCTCCCTTCCTTCCTCCCTCTCTGAAATCACCTGGCAAAGAGTTAGCCAAGGCTAAAAAGGTGGTTTAGAGAATTTTAGTTCATTCTGCAAATTATTTTTTTTACACTTCTCAGAATAGTGTGCAGCTTTCCACAAACCAGAATGAATCTTCATAGCTTTTCTTGTTTCCTCATGAGAAAAAAAAATAAAGATGAGGAGTAGAGTTTATTTTAATTGCAGTGCGTACAGTATGTCACGGTCTAGTGCGTCAAGCGTTGCTATTTTGTGTCTGTGCTGAATTCCAACTTTAGACGGACACACATCATAACTGTAAACACCTGCCTGGCGTCATTAAGGACAGCAAAAATATCCCATTGTGGGAGGACCATAAGCTGTGTTTCAGGCAGTTTGTGTGTGATCTCTGACAAGAACATACCGTGCTACATCTTTTCTCGCTGTCTGTATTCTCCTTTGGAGGAGAAATACGCAATTCTGTCTCTGTCCTTGGCCCCACCACTCACATGCGTACACATGCATGCATGGCCTCCCAGCAGCACTCATAGTAATTTAAAATAATTCCACAATAGCCATGCTTTTAATAGAAAAAATGAAACTAAATTTAAAACACAACAAGATTAGCTTAAGGCCCTAATATATACAGAGAGTTTAGAGGTCGTTTACAATAATTCCATTGCTGCCATATGTTTAAGGAAGATTAATTAAAGGAAGTAAAGCTAGAACAGTTCTGCTTTCATTAAAAAAAAGGATGAGGTTAGTGCTTAAAAAAAGAATAGGAGATTTCACATAGAGATCCAAACATGAGTAAGTTGCAAGCAGTCCTATCATCTGTCAAACCAACTACCACATCAAATTCATAAATAGCAGCGTGTAAAAAGGAAGCTAGGAAAGCCAAACCCCACTTTAAAGCCACAGAAAAATGTGAGATTTTTAAGACAAGCTGAGCAGTCCTAGTTGATATTATTAAAACTCCTCACATGCTTTGGGTTTAATTTTTTCTTGGTATTAATTTCCAGAACAATCCCCTATGTATTGCAAACATTTGAAAACAGATAAACTGAGGGAAAACTCCTGATTCGTTTTGGTGCTAGGAGAATGTGAGCACATGACACTTACTATGATGCAGGAACTTAAGTACTGGTACAGGTTGCCTCTCACCCATGTTTTCTCTCCTTAAAACTCAAAGAAATGTGCGTTACTTGACTTTAATATCATTACAGTCAGTCCACCCAGGAAAGGGCTGTTTGTGGAGGAGTAATTCAAACATTCCTTTAATTACCAAACTATTGAACTACTTAAGTTTTAAGTTTAAAAATAAATAAGAAAATCAACTTAATATGAAATCCATTATTTCAATTTTTGTGTCTTTCAGTTGCTTGCATCAATGATTGCCATAAATCCAGCTTGTCCTTGAGCTCCTATTTACAGTTGCTCATCAGCTTTTGTGTAATCTTGGTCGTGTAGGTCTTTGTTTCCAGCCCACACCTTTTCCTACTCAGGACACCAGTTTTGCTGCTAGAAAAGCCATAGCCCTTACTGTTTTCCATAGAAAAACATCAAACATTTGAGATAAAATTATGCTGATGCTGAAAGAAGTGTATTAGTTTAGCAGATGCCATAACTGGAATATGCAGACTCTCAGCTTCTCTGTCTTCCACTAGCTCCTTTCTAGATGAGCTGGTAATATTTCTTGGGAAGTCTCATCTACGAAATGATTGCTTCCCCACAAAACAGAGAATGCAGTAGTGGGTAATTTAATCTCCCAGATTATCTGTCTCATGTAATCTAAGAGTTAAATGGCTTTGCAGCGTGGTCAGTGTCTTGCATTTGCTGTGAATAGTATGGAAAATAATTTTGAATGTGTTGTATTACTGTGTTAGCATGCAGCTCTTAGAATTTTGCTTTCGGTTATATTAAATCTAGCATTGAATATATTTTATTTTTGGCAGAGATTTCTTGGTATACACCCAAGAGAAAGATAGCTTTGGGTAGGGTGTAGGGTTTTCTGGGTTTATTTTGCTTTTACGTCTTTCTGCGTATGTGTGCATTGTGTGTCTAGAAGTTCTATATAAAAGTTTATAAATATAGATATTAATGTATAATGAAAGCAAGTTAAAGAACTTTCATCTGAAATATAACACTGGCAGATGGAACATAAGAAAGCAGGACCTATGAGATGCTTTATTCCACCCATGTACAGGTTGAGTCACCCCTTTTGCTCCCATGAGATGTACGATGCTTCTTGTCCAGAAAGCTGGCACCTCTCCTTCTGACATGTAACTTACTGATACATTAAAAAACTGTAGTGGATGTGAGTTTCTTGTAGGTATTTCAGCTGTTCTGGGACATCTGAAGCAATTCATATGTTTCCATAAAAACAGCTTCTAAGGTACCCAATTTTCTCCAGAATTATGCCCTGAATATCAATGCTATCATCTCCAATTGCAATTACACCTACAACTAAAGATGCTGCTCAATCCTTGCTGTATTTATTTAGAGATGAACCAGCAGAGTGTGGTACAAAACTGAGACATGTCAAAAATAAAAATAAAAATAAAAGGAAGACTTAATTGAAATCTCTGACTTGATAATCCTGCCATTTACATTTTTTTTTCATAAATAAAGTTCCACGAGAGAGGATGAAGGAGTTAGTCTCATATACATCTAGGGAATGAAAACAGACAATTGCAAAAATTCACGGGTAACCAAATCCGCTATTAATGACTGCTCTAGTTGTCTGTCATGAGATTATACATTTGCAGCTTTAATCTTATGATGCTAGGGTAGCTGTTTCATAGGTCAAGTGTGGAACTTGATTGTTCTTAAATGATAACTAATCCAGAGGATGGAGGAACTCTGTAAAACATGGTAGGCCCTCTAAGTCTCAAAAAAGATAGAAGATCAAGTCTGATGGTCATGTGGCCCATTTGACACAGACTGTAGTAATACTGGAGGATTTGTCTTAGCTGATTTTTCAGTGAATGATATATAAGTATCAGTCAGTCAATAGGGAATTATGTCAAGTGAATTTACATCAAGAAAAATCCTTGTACTTTGAAAAAGATCGTGAAGATTTTCTGAGACCTTTCAAGTCTATCCACAAACACCCAAAGGCTTTTCTTTTGGCCTTTATGTGTAAAGATGCCCAGAGGCTGACAAATAGCAGCAATTTGCAGTATATGCTTAATATTAAGTTATTTTGGTAGATCTGTCTTGAGGTGTTTATTTGGGTGGGGTTTTTTTAGACAAGACTGCTTTTGTGGAGAAGGAATTATTTTTTTCTTTTTCTTCCTCTGTTTTACCTTTTTAATAGTACTACTTTGTTCTCTAGGTCCTAAAGACAGCTGAGATACTATTCTAGGGGTAAGTTCTTGTTGAAACTAATAAGAGATGAGAGCACTCACATTTTTATAGAACCTGTGTTTGCTTAATGCTCTTTGCTCATCCCCCCATTCACTTTCTCTGTGAGTCATACTCTTAAGAGTATTCTTATAACACCTTTGGTTCCCACCCCAACTCCCCTTCCCAGGCTATTGGTTAAAAACCAGAAGATACACAAATTTTGACTTCACCATCCAGCCAGTAAATCCATAAAGTAAAAATAAAAAAGAAGGCTATTGAAATAGTTCTAGGGAGATATTGTATTTTATATGTAATCTTATTTTTTCCTTGAGGAATGAATGTATAGAAGTCCTATCAAAATGTGTTTCTTTTCTTGTCTTTGTACAATGTTAAAAGTCTTGGGGGCATAAAGACTTGGGAAATGGTGGTTGTCACATTTGATTTAGTTTGAGATTAGGGATTTAGAGGATGTGAGGAATTACAGTAGCAGGGAACATGTTTCTCAAAAGTCAATTTTATTTATTTATTTATTTTAAAATATAGATATCTCTATTTAAAAAAAAAAGAAAGGATGAGATGATGATAATATGTTAAAAAAGTTTCTAATCAACCTTTTAGTACAAACCCTTGTTTAGAGAGTGAGTAGGGCCTGCAAAGAAAGCTGATAGAAATAGGAATAATAGACTCTTATATTTGGTCCTATTGAAAAATTATGAATGCTTTAGCCTAGTTTAGGACAAAATTAATCTATCAAGTGTGGAAGAATAAAAAAAAGTGATCATAGAAGAGAACCTAAAGAGCCTGTTAACTTTTCAGCTCAGGCGCAGAATCTACAAAAGAGTAGAAATCAACTAAATGAGTTGCCTCTAAGGTTAGAAAAAAAGGGGCAAAACTGTGTGCCATATTTGCATGAACTGAGATTTATATTAAAGAGTGGATGATGAAAGAGACTCCCTCCCAAAGACAGCATGTACATGCTGTTAATCTTGAGCTCATGTGAGGTTTATGCTCTCTTGTTGCAAGATTTTTGTTTCTTTCTAATTACAGTAATTTCACGACTATAAGGCGCACCCTTTTGACTAAAATTTTCCCTCAAACCTGGAAGCGCGCATTATAGTCCAGTGTGCCTTATCTGATCTACAAAGTTCGGAAAATTGC
>PYHW01009386.1:445303-470481 GCA_013186435.1 Turdus rufiventris
CGCCAGGTGGGGGAAACCAGGAACCAGCGTGGCTGCCGGGCAGGGAGAAGCGGGGGGAAGCGGCGTGGCCACAGGGAAGCGCCAAGAAGCGCTGCAGGAAAGCGCTGAGAAGCGGTGAGAAAGTGCCGCAGAAAAACGGTGAAAAATAGTCGAAAAATCGCCACGAAAAGTGGCCAAAAAGCGGCAAAAAATCATGGCAAAAAGCTGACAAAAAGCAGTGAAAAATCGCGGCAAAAAAGCATCGAAAAACAGCGAAAAATTGCGGCAAAAAAGCATCAAAAAATCACGGCGAAAAGCCGCCGAAAAGTGGTGAAAAATCGCGACAAAAAAGTGGCGAAAAATAGCGGCAAAAAGCGGTGAAAAATCACCTCGAAAAAGTGGCAAAAAACTTTGCAAATTGAGAACCTGCCAGTAATTAGCTACTTTGTTGTGCGCCGCGCAGCTCCTCGGTGCAAAAAAAATAGTGCGCCTTATAGTCCGGTGTGCCTTATCTGAGCTACAAAGTTGCGACTCTCGGGGGTGCGCCTTATAGTCCAGTGCACCTTATGGTCGTGAAATTTCTGTAAATATCTAGACTTTGTATTTATTCCATGTAAGCTGGCTACCTGTAAATGCTGAGATGTTAAGCAGAACTTATACAATGTCAGTATTAAGAATCTTCTTTTAAAGCTATTAAAGTTATAGAGCAAGTACATTGCTTTTCTATTGGATTACTTTACTTGTACTACATAGCTTAGTATTTTAACACTAGCCCTTTCAGACAATTTATCTAAAGCAAATAGATTTAAGTTTTATTGTCCAGTTCATAAAATGAAGGCAGTAATATAGAAATCCACTGCAAGAATGTCGTCTTGCCTCTGTTTTCTCTTTTTACATATGGTAAATTTTTTCATCAAATAGTAGTCACATTTTAATTGTTTTTTGTTTTTTTAAAGTGCTCTCTCTAGAGTCTGAAGAAAAGCACTTGAAGTGCAAGGGCAACCTTGAGCAAAGATGCAAGAGCAAGTTTATTCATATTCCATAGTACTGATTATTACTAATATTGTTCTGCATTTAAAAATCTGAACACTATATGCATACGAAAAAATCTCACCAAAAAGGACCATTCTAATCATAAGTGTATTTTTCAATGCCAACAGGGAAGATAAAGTAGGGTGGACATTTCACCAGACAGGCTGAAGAAAAGCTGTCTCAAGCATTATTACACTTAAAATGAGCAGGCAATTCTACTGTTCTGTCCAGTCTCAGGTGGTTTTCTTTATTTGTCAAAGAACTTACTCTTCACTTATGCTAATGCAACTGAGAAGTTTCCCTTGCTTTGGGAAGGAAGTCTTTTATGTTAGTCATAAGAGAAATATTTTGTCAGTCATTTGGTGAAAGTGGTTTACCCTGGTTTTTCGGTTGCAGCGAAGCACATTTGACCCATGGGGGTTAAACAGCATCTTTTAAGAGAAAATAAGAAATTAAGACTGACTATGTATTATGTCTTGTGGCTCACCTCTTTCCAGGTGCAAGCATCTGTGCTGCTCTCCAGGCAATAACTTTAGTGAGATATTGGGAACCTTCAGTATGCACCCAGTAGAAAGGCGTGCAGCAAGACAGAGGATAAAAGTCAATAAAATGTGGAGTTTTTAACAAGTAGCTCCTTCAATACAGTGAAGAAAAAGGCTACCTACTAAGCAAAAATATTTTTTTCTTGGTTATTTTCTTTGTCTTTCTAGTAGAGTTAGATGAGACTTGGGGAATGTTCTAAGTTGCAGTGAGGAAAATCTATTCTCTACTGATTACTCTGGAGGAATTAAAATCTACTGTGTGATAGTCACCCTCTCCTAAGTTAGTCACATGAAGCTTAATTTTAAGGAAACTTTAAAATCCATTATTTCTATTAATTTTTTAAACCCTGTCTGTAAGTAAACTTGTTTATAGTGTATCAGGTGGTCTAGTGCAATTGTTTTGGTAGAAGGGAGAAGGCAGAACTGTTTGCAAGGATATAACTGAATTAATTAATTAGTGAGATTGTGAGGTTAGGAGAAATGAAAATTCAAAAGTTCAGTTCAGCTTTGAAAGCTGTGTATTGTGGAATTGTGTTTGGCATGAAAGTCATCAAATACAGCCTAAGAGTCTGACTAGCTCAGTGTACTTCTGCCTTCCATATGACTCCTGGCTTGTGTGTTGGGCCCTGAGTCTCTCAGAACCTCAGCCATGTGTTCAGTGAAGGTGTTTACAGAGGGTTGCAAAGGGGCTGAGTGTCTAAATGGAACAGTTTCTTGTAAACGCTGTGCTGTTGCTGCCAAACTACACCACCTTCTAGAAACACCTGGGCTCTTTTTCCTCAACCCCAAACCCACTGAATGCCATGTTTGCAAAAGTTCCTGTGTAGATCAGTGCCTGAGCCTGGGTGTGATTCCCAGAAAATAGTTCTTCTACCTATTCCTGTCTCAGTCCTCGGTCTGGGCATGGATACAGCCCATTTCTCTGCCCATCTCTGCTTGTTCACTACTGTCACCTGCCATATCAGAATCAAGGTGGTTTTGTTTTTTTTTTTTTACTATTGTTATTTTCCTCTATGAATGCTTTGCTACATTATTCAGGAAGTGAATCTTGGCATAATTCCTTTTAAAATTAGTTTTAAATCTTAATTTCCTATGGATGGTTTTTAATACTAAGCAGAACGTATTGTAGCACACTTTTTTACTCTCTTACATATCATTTGATTACTATTTACAGCAGATGAGCACTTTGTTTTTTAATGAATTGAATGACATTTATTAACTAACCCATGGCTAGTTCAAAATAAATCAGCAAATCTGAGCAACATAAAAATAATTAATCTACAGGTATGGTTGTCTTCTATGAATCATCTAATACCAACTACTTCGGATTGGTGTTTCAGGAACCATTAGTGAGGATTTTTCACTTTGTGACATTGCACGGTGAGGGCAGATAAACCCAATTAGTCCTTTTCCCAGTAGACAAAGTATTTTAATTAGTTTTTAAGTAATAGAAAGGGAGTGTCTGGTAAAGTATAATGGGAAAGGACTCTTGACTTTCTCCCTCCCTTATACATGCCATACTGCACATACAAATATATAGTGATCTTTTAGAAAACAATGAGGAAAACATATGAGACCCTGCTTAAATTTTATTCTGAATCATGAAAAAGGTCTTTATTTACAAATAGAAAAAATCTGTATTAAAAGAAAACTATGAACTTCATTAAAAAAAATCCTTCTTAGTAAAAGAATGTATAATTAGGAGATTTTTAAATGACTACTTTTTATGATGCTTAACTTCATTTTGTATGAAAATTAATGTTTATTGGATATTAATATTTACTAGATGTAGCAGTGTTTACTGTTTAAATATTAAAATATAACTTCATTAATGATTTTCTTTCTACTGTAATTGCTTTTCTCTGAAGACAAGATAGTCTCCAAGAAGTTTGTGTTCTGAATACAGTGCCACAGTGCAAGGGGTTTAACCAAAATTCAGTTTTTAAGAGGCTATATGCTCCATCTATTAGCTATTTGCTTTCAACTAATAATCTTCTACTTCCCCTCAGTATGAGACTGCGGTTTAGAAAACCCTTCAGGTAACAAGATCAATGATTGAATGATTTGGTTCAAAGAGATCTTTGAAGTGGTTGCCTTTGACAAGGTCATTTTTAACCAAAATATATTTAGTCAAGTGACTTTCAACCACACTCCTTGAACAGTTGTGTCAGCTGAATGGAAGGGATGAAAGAAGCAGCTCACTATGGTGGCAAGGAATCCTTAAGTTGGCTTTGCTGCCAAAGTATGTAAGTATGGACATAAAAAGGTAAGCAAAATTCTGTTGGGGCTGTGATGTTCCTGCTAGACTGCACATGCAGCTGGATGTAAAAGCAAATACAGAATCAACTTGTAAGTCATGAACTTGCACTTGTTGTTCCAATACAGGCTTTTCAAGTGGTTGCTTTGTGTGCTTTGGTGGAATTGTCCCACTAAGAAGGAGCCTGAATGGTTTTATTTTCCAAAGTATGTGTTACACAGAACCTGTGTGCTTCTGCTACCTCTCTTCCCCATCTCCTCTTTGCATCTAAGTTTTCCCTCTCTCCCACCTTCCTTACTTTGGGCTTGTTTTGCTTTCAGTTGTTTTGCTATTGATCAGCAGTTGATGAAATGACTATTTTACCCAACATTTCCATAGTTTGCAGATGCTCATTTTTTTTNTTGATTTTTGTGGTTTTTTTTTTTTTTTTTTTGTACCTGTTTACATATTAGTTTTAATATTAGTCCATCATGGCCAGCTGAGAGTTGTCAATATTCTGTCAGACTCTGAAATAATGCTTTAAGTTGCACTTGTGTTCTTACCTCCTGCAATGAGGGTCTGAGCCCAAAAAAAATTGGCTGTAGCCAACAGTCAGAAAATCTGAGATGGGAGGAAGAAAAATAAAGAGCCAAGAAAATAAAAATTGAGAGGGGTAAGATGAAATCCAGATATAGAGAGTTCTCAGCATGGATTTCCAAGTGTCAGTTCAGGAAAGGATTTTGAAAGACTACTGGCTCACTCTTAGGAACAAAATACTATTTTTTTTTTTCCATTTAAAAGGTGCCCAGCACAGCCCTGCAACTATTTCTAAGTATTTGTTTCTCCTACAGTCAATACTTAAAATGCCAGCTTGATTGAGGTCTGGTTATGACTAAATTCTGAGAACTTTTTTGAAGCAAGAAGTTCTCCTGACATTTAGAAATTTGATTACTTAAAAACAAAGAAGAAAACAACCCAAAATACTCAATTTTCTCCTTGTAGATGGTTGTTTCTTCATATAAAAGAGAAATAAGTATTTGCCACCAAATTATGCCAACACCAATAATGGAGTGGAGTAAAAGTCACCCAAAGAGAACATCCAGTGTTTAGTATTGTTCCAAGGAAAGTCTTTGATTCTTCCTCCCTTCAGTTTTAGGTGAGCAGTGTCCTGCTGCATCCTTACTCTCTCTGACTTGGATGGTCATTGCGTGCCCAACAATTATTCAAGTATTTTAGAGACTGTATCTTGTGCTTTGATATAGTGTAGTCTCTGGTTGGCTGAAAGATGTGTCTTTTTTGACTTTTTTTTCCTCTTAATTTTCTTTTTTCTTTTTTTTCCCCCTTTCTTTTCCTTTCCTTTTTCCTTTCCTTTTCCTTTTCCTATCCTATAGGATTAGCCCAAAATTAGTATTTAGGAAATAAAATTAGAAAAATAATCTTAAAATCAAAGATTCAATGTCAGTTTCTACTGATAGAGTACCAATGTTCTGTGGTGACGACACCCTAGTGATTTTTTATCTACGTGTTTCCTAGTTTGCTCACAAAATATAAAGCTATGAAATGTCTAGACTTTTTTTTGCAAAATACATTTTTTGCAGGCAATTTATGCTGCTGTCTGAAGCTCTGCCACTTGAACAGGCAGGCTGCTTTTGAGTGGGAAAGTGAAGCATGTAGTCAACACTTACCACACTGTGAATGCTAATGAATGATACAGGGAAATTAAGGTTAAAATGAGGAATGTGTGGAGACCTCATAGCAACCTTCCAGTATCTGAAAGAATTCTACAGGGAATATAGAGAGGGATTCTTCGTCAGAAACTGTAGTAATAGGAGGAGGAGTGATGGGTAAAAATTAAAAGGGGAAGTTTAGGTTGGATATTGGGAAGAAATTCTTTACTGTGAGAGTGGTGAGCCATGGCAACAGCTTGCCCAGGGGGTTTTGAATGCCCCATCCTGGAAGAGTTGAAGGCCATGCTGGATAAAGCCTTAATGAGCCAGGTCTATCAGGAGGTGCCTCTGCCCATGGCAGCAGGGGCTGGAATGAGGTGATAGCTGAGCTCCCTTCCAACACCTCAAGATTCTGATTCTCTGATTCTATGACTTAGACCAGGAAGAATTTTACTGGAACTTATGGTTAAGCCCTGGTTATGCTGAGGCTTTTGAATTTAAATAAAAGCTTTTGAATTTATTTGAATGGAATTTTACCTGCAAGTGAAGGACTTCTGAACATGTAATATGGTTCTCATACGAACCCTACTGAAGGGCTAGACTGAATCAGAGTTGATACCTCAGAGTGAGCCCCATGAATGACCTTCACCAAGACCTGGTGCACAAGCCTGGTCTTACTGTCCTGGCACCACGAATTCTGCTGGGATTGTTCCCTCTCTGTTCATCAAGGAGTGGTTGCAATGGTGGACAAGCCTGGTCTTACTGTCCTGGTGTCACTATAGGGCTAGGAATGGTGAAAGGATGTAGCAACACAGACATCCTTCAGAGGCAGAAGAAAGCAATTTATTACAGAAGCAATCACACTTTTATAGACTAGATAGCAGGACTGAGAATAGAGTCAAACTGATTGGTCCAAGGAAGGTAAAACCCCTTGCAAACATGCTTTCACCAAAATAGCACGTCCCTCATGTACTCCCCTGTGCCAACAGCAGGTGCTAATCTCTGTTATTAATTCTTTCTCTTCTGTTTTCCTTTGAGTAGCTTGAGAAAGACTCAAGCTGCTTTTTGCCTGGCTCTCACAGTATCCAGATCCTGGCACCATGAATGACTGCTGGGATTGTTCCCTGTCTGTTCTTCAAGCAGTGTTTGCAATGGGAAGACCTTAGATGAGCAGTAGTTATACCAGATTTGCAATTTCCAAGTCTAACAATTTTGTCAACAGATAAAAGCTAGTAATTTAGAAGAATTTTGTAGTTTGTCATTGTTAGACAGTTGAAAATACAGGAAAGCACTAGCAGAATTTAATAAATCACCTTTAGTCTTTGTGGTGGCTCAAGAATTGTACTGGGTTCAGCTTGGGTGTGGTTAATTTTCTTTCTAGGATCCTACATGGTGCTGTGGTTTGGATTTGTGACCAAAGCAGTATTGGTAGCACACCAGGGTGTATTTGTTGCTGAGCAGTAGAGCACAACATCAAAGCCCTCTCTGTTTCTCACTCTGCCCCTGCAGAGGGCAGTGGGAAGGGACGCAGGGGCAGCTGCTCTCAAGTGACCAGACCAACATTTCATGCCTTTCAGCATGGTGCTTGGCAGCAAAACCAGGGACTGCTATTTCCAAGGCGACTTCAGCTACTCAGGGACTAGCTGGTTATCAGCTTGGTGGTGGGTGATTTCCTTTGCATCACTCTGAATGGGTTAAGTTTTTTGTTCATTTAAAGAGTCAGTTGACCCTCAAGTTTTCCTTTGTTTTGCTCTTCCAATTTTTTTCCCTCTTCTAGTTGAGAGAAGTGAGCTGATGTGGGTCTAACTCCTGGCTGGAGCTGAATTTCTGTGATCATGAAGCTTGCAATGTTACTCTACAATCTTTCCGAGAGGGGAACTGAAAGTAGATAATTTTGAATATGTTTTCTCAAAACTGTTGAAAACTAAGACAAAAGAATTTTTTTACACTTGAACTTTGTATCAAAATCTGGTCTAATTCAAGGTAAAAAGTGAACAACTAATTCTTAAGAGATATTTACATTCTTTATAGAACTTTACTTAAACTTTATGGTTTTGGTCTATTTAACACAAATCAAATCTCTAGAAGAGTGAATGCTGGCAGCTTTAACCAGAAAAAAAAAAAAAAATCATGATGCAGTCACTATGTCATTCTACCATCATATTCTGGCTTCAAGACACTTTCTATGGTTTGTTCATTTTCAGATCTTGAAATTCCTCCCACACCTTAGAAACATTTTTAGGTGATGCTGCGTGCTCAAGATTCATTTCCAGCTGAAGAGAAATGTGCAAGCAAATGATGAAATTTTGGCAACAGATATGGAGAGACTTACTATGGTAGAAACTTCAGTCTGAAATAAATTTCTTGGAAATGGGTTAAATTCAATATTTTTAAATCACATACATTTTCCAGTGAGAGGGAAAGAGAAGCTATAATTGCTACTGTAAAACCTAGTAATATGATTCAGAACTACAAAATGCAGCTCCAGCTCTATGTGATAATCTTACCACCAGCTCAATCAGCTCTATCAGAAGTAATGAGAAAGAAGTCTAGGAGTCTCACTTTGTACTTGTTTTTGTGAGAAGGCTAGGAAAACGGGAAGAGGAAACTCAGTTCCAAAAAAACCAACCTAGATTTGAGATTTCTGCAATAGTTTTATGGATCTAAGTGAGCCTGGAAAAAGATACCAGCCCACAAGATACCTATTAGCTTTAAAGTATCCTTTTAAAATATTTCATTATTAAATTTCTTATCTTGTGAGCAATGAAATCAGTAGAGGAATATTTGAAGCAATATAAGATTTGGAGGACTGCATTCTTCTCTTGGTTCATCTACTGCTATGACTTGTAAACTGATTCACACAGTCTCAGGATCTGACTCTGTCACTTCATTCTGACTTCTGTCACACTTCACTTGTTCCCCTGAYACTCTGCCCAGAAACAAAAGTAAAGGAAAAAAAATAGTCTTCCCGAGTTCCTTGGACAACATAAAACACCATATGTACCAGAAAAAATACCCGAGATTGTTTTGACTCCGATACCTATTTTGCTGCCCTGACTTGTTACATCTGTGTTGAAAATTGGAGGCAGGGAGTATGCTAGAAAATAGCCAGGGAACAGAGAAGAAGAAGCAAATGTTTTGGGATTCATCTCAACTAGCAGAATCTTTTTTACATGGCAATGAATTAAACCTTGGACCCCTACAGTAAGGTAGGGAGAAAAGATCAGAGAGTTGTGAGCTATTTTCCCACCTTCTCTTTTCACTGCCCAGCTGCAAAAAGAATGTTTAGTCTTTAATGCTAAGTTTGCATCTGAAAGCTGAAAAGGTCTGAGTGCTGGCGTGCAAGTCTATTGGTTTCGATACATTTCACTTTCCCCTCTCTTGCATGTGAAGATAAGATTATAATGAAGATTCCGTGAAGATGGACGTCTCTGTAGGCATTTCCCAAGAGGAACAGAAAAAGGAAATATCTTTTTATACCCTACTTAATTTCATTTATTCAGAAAGTTCAAGAGACAGCAGATGCATATTACCTAAACAAGGACTTTAACAATTAGAAAATTCAGTATTTAGCTGCTGGTTTAGGCTCAGTGCATGCAAGAACAACTGCCTATATTCACTCATTTAAAAACTCCTCCTTAAACAATAGGAATCTGAAAATTATAGAAATCTATTTCAAGACAGTATGAATTTGAAGCAATTAAGAATTTAATGACGAAACCTGAAACGCTGTTCTCCAGTAGCCAGTGAATCATTACTAGTCAAATTGCAATGAAATTTTGTATTGTATTGGCCTAGTTTATATTAAGAATCAATATAAGTATATAGTTTTTTAATGAGAAATTTAGAAATTGAACAAAGTCCGTGGAAAAGTAAGGAAATGGTCAAGTACAACAGAGGCTATTCAGAAAACTTTACTAGAATATGGACATTTTTCTTTTGGTTTTATTTGGCAGAAAACTCTGTAGTTTCCTCTTACAAGGTCTTGACATTCAGATTTATTCTAAAATTTACTCAATACATTCTTCCAAAGGAACTATATATCAGTATATTTTTTTGTCTGGAAGAAGTGTAGGGTTATATATTCTACCCCAAAAAAGCAATTTTGGTACAATCCATTTTGGAGATATTGTTGTAGTGTTGCTCAAGTGGCTTAAACTCCTTGGGTTTCAGCGTCCCACCAGAAATCTGATATTTCTTCCTCCTCCACTATTCAATATTCCCGCTGCCACTTCTCTTGATCCTCAAAACATTTCCTCATGTACATTTCCTAGATCTCGGTATAGCATTATTTTTCACAAAGGTAAAAAATGGTCTTGTTGACTTCCTAAAATTGTGCAAAAAATAGCAATGTTTGAATTGTTGTCCTAGGTGGTTAAATAGATGAATTTGGAAACCTAGTGTGTAATGCAAGTATACAAAATACAAAATTACACACCAAAATACAAACTAGTCACTATTTACTGCTTGGCCAGAGAAGCTAAATTGTCCTTTAACTTTCTACCACGAATATCAAATGAGTTGCCTAAAGCTCACATGACAGAAAAGTATCACTATTTCAACTGAACCAGCCATGACAGACTCACAGAATATTTTGAGTAGGAACAGACTCACAAGGATCATCAAAGTCTAGCTGCTGACCCAGCTCAGGACACCCCAAGGATGGCAATCCTGTGCCAGAGACTGTTCAACCACTGTCCTGAGCTCTGTCAGGTTTGGTTCTGTGACCGCTGCCCTGGGGAGCTGCTCCAGCACCCAGCCACCCTCTGTGTGAAGAATCTTTTCCTGATCTCCAGCCTGAACCTCACCTGACAGAACTTCAGGCCATTCTCTTGTGTCCTGGTCACCACAAAGAAGACATCAGTGCCTGCCCCTTCTCTTCCCCTCATGAGGAATTTGTGAACTGTGCTGTCGGACCTCAGTCTTCTTCAGGCTAAGCAGATCAAGTGAGCTCAGCTGCTCTTCCTATGGCTGCCCTTCTAGGTCCTTCATTATCCTCATAGCCCTCCTTTGGACAGTCTCCAACAGTTTTGTGACTTTCTTATGTTGTAGCATCCAAAACTGCTCCCAGCTCAGAGCAGAGTGGGACAGTCCCCTCCCTTGCCCAGCTGGTGATGCTGTGTCTGATGCCCCCCAGGACAGAGTTGTCCCTCCTGGCTGCCAGGGCACTGCTGACCCATGTCAAACCTGCCATGGACCAGGACCCACAGGTGCCTTTCCACAGAGCTGCTCTCCAGCCTCTCCTTCCCCAGTCTGTACACACAACCAGGGCTGCCCCATCCCAGATGCAGAATCCATCACTTTCTCTTGCTGAACTTCATATGGTTGGTGACTGCCCATTGCTTTAACATCTCAAGGCTTCTCTGCAGGACCAGTTTTGTGTCATCTGCAAACATAACATCCCTTCTAATGCTGCATCCAAGTTGCTTATGAAAATGTTGGAGAGCACAGATGGAGAGCCCCACCAGTGGCAGGTCACCCCAGCCACTATTATCCTTTGTGCCTGACCTGTGAGCCACTTGCTCAGCCATCACATGATGTGCTAATTCAGTTGAATCCCGGACATTTTATCCAGAAATATATTATGTAAGTATCAAATACCTTACTGGAATCCAGGAAGATTATGTTAACATTGTGCAAGCCTGTTTCCTGTTGAAAACTTATGGTTTCATTTCCACAGAATCACATTCTTTAAGTCTGCAAAGGCTAATGAACATATTTGATGTGATCCAGAAAACTGAGTTCAGTGCTCAGGTTTGGCTACCTTTTCTCAGAAGTTCAGACAAGAGGACTAATACTACCACTGCCATGAAGGACCACATAGGAAGCCTAAATTCAGTTTCCTCTTTGCTCTGGGATAATACATTAATGATATTTATTTTTCATTTCTTACTTTCCTGCAGAGGGTTTTTGTTAGCAGGCAGCTGAATGACCCCAATTGTGTAACTCTTCAACATTGTGTAGAACTCGTGCTGCTTGCTAGACTCAGTCTGAGAGTTATGGGACAAAGATGAACATAACTAGAAGAAAACTTAAGGTTGGAGATTGAGTAGTCTTTTTTGGTTTTTCTGCAGTACAGTTCCCCAATGTTAATTGTGAACTGTGCTATACTGCCCAGCATTATTATTCAAGAGTGCTGAAAGTGGGGAGGTTTGCCACCACCATAGACCATAGAAGAAGAGAGGCAAAAGTTGTGTTTCCTAGAAAAAGAAAAATAATGTTGAATTAAAAGTGCAGTGAGAAAATTATATGTGTAGATTCTAGATACTTTAAAACAAATGCACGAAATTCAGTACTAGAGGGCATATAATTAATTGATACTTTAAAATTACATTCCCAGTTTGTATATTACATTAGTCTTTCTTTTGATGTTCGGACATCATAATATACACAAGATCATGAAAGTATTGTATCAACTTTCATAGTAAAAGACTCTCTGGAAATTTTCTGTTTGCAAACCAAAGATATTAAATGTTAAAACAATGTTGGTTTTTACTACAAATTAACCCTAAATTTGATGCAACTGGTAATTTCACAACAACATCTTCTGGTTGATTTTATCACCAGAGACTTGGGGAGAAAACTACATATATTTTATCCAAAAACGATGATCTATTTTACAGTTGGCTATTTTGTTTTCTTCAGTACGGTTTTTGCTTTTGATCTTAGCTGGGCTACAGATTGGTTGTCTTTGCATACAAAACAACCTCCTTGTCACTCTCTCCTAGAAATTGAACGGAATCCATATTTTTTGAAGAGTCTCACTCTAATCTCACATGAAATCATGGTAACTCATATGTGATTCAATGAGCTTCTCCACTGTCATGCATAGAAAAAGAAATTCAATGGAGTACCAAAATAGCCACCTGTCATGCTAAATAGCTTTGTTTCACTTCTGATCCTATCCTTTTCTTCTGTTTAATTCCTTTGTTTCTTTTCAAAATTTCAAATAATTTACTTTTTAAAAGGGAAAGAACTCTTTTTCTTGGTCTGTACAGTACCTAGCAAAATGCTGCCTTTCTTTTCTGACCTAGTACCATGACAGGAAGAATAGGAAATCATTGGTTAATAGGATTTTTAAAATTCCATACTATTAGTAATTTAATTCTTTTTAGGCTTGGTTAATGAAATCCAGGTCAAAGCAATCCCTAGTCCTACCTTATCGTGTTAAAGAACAGTTTTGTTTTGGTTTTTTCCTTCATAAGATGCTTGTACATATGCATAGAAGCAACTATGTGGAAAACATATTCTTTAAAATGGTTGAATGTGAGCTCTGCAGAAGAAGAAAATTAAATCGAAACACACAAAATCACTTTTACTGCTGCTAAGGTCTTTGGAAATATTGTGCACAGAGCTTAGTAAACTGATGTGAATGGCAGGTAGAGCCTTGGGGTCATTCTAATTGACCAAGGACAGCTTTCACATTACAGGCTTTAAAACATCAAGTTCATGAATGCTTCCTTTCAGACACCATGGATGCTAATATGGAAGCTCAGGGAGGATGAATATTCTTGTCTTTGGTTTGTTTCTTTCAATGCACCAACACGACAACACACAGTCATAGTGTGGTGACTGGAACAGAATCCACATGTGACTGTTAGTCCTAGAATAAGAGTTATAATCCAATAATTTTAAATCCAGATTATTTTATTTAGATGTAGTCCTTAGATTAGTCTTGTGGTTTATAATAATTCTCTGCCTCCATTCAGTTTGGGGCTGATACTCAACATGCTGTGGAGGTTCTTTAGGATAAGTTGAAGTTGCAGGAGAGTTGAGCATCAAACTGTCATTTTGCTGCAGGATCAGGGTGTTCCCTTTTGAATTATTTGGAACACAGTAAGGTATTTGTGCATATTATACTGTCAGTCCCACTCAAAATGCTTTGGAGAAGGTAACACAGTTCTGTGGTGGTTTTGGGCTGGTGGTTCATTGGTTTATTTCTTTCATCATAATAAGAAATACTATTTATTCTTTTAATTAGAGCTTATGCAGGAAACCATATGTCTTCTAGATGTGGATAGATGCTGAGAATTTCAGGCAGATCACAGTCTTATGCATCTTGAAAAGGAGAGAACCCTCTCTTTCCTGACAGTCAGGCAGCACCTGCTTAATTTTTTCAAAATAAAAGGGGTTGCAGAGGTGTGTCAGGACAGATCTTCAGACTTTCTTTTGCCTTGTCACTTAGTTTATGTGATAATGAAAAGCTTTGTGAAGTTGTTTTGATTTTGGCAGGCTGGGAGCCATATAAATTATTTTTTCTCCAGTTCTGCTTAGCACAAGAGGTTCTATTGCTCCTGTGTGTGAGGAGGAGAGGTCATGTTTGCTCCTTGATGTCTTTGGTGAAGAACAACAGAATAGACTGGAGAAGCTAAAAGGAGTGGAAGAAGAATGGAGCATACCAGAACTGTATTATTGCTGGTTTTTAACGAGAAGTAAACTAATCTGCCAGTGTGCAGTGATGATATATGTTTCTAGGGGGAAAAAAATACATGAAACCAGGCTTTTCTTCCCCATGGAATAACATAAGCCTATGAAAGGTGAAGACCAGAAGCTATTCAAAGAAGTTCATGTAGTCAAAATATCTCTAAATTTTATCTTTGACTTCTATTTGCCACTGGGGAAAATGCTGAATTTCTTTTCACTCTCTTGTGATTCAGTCAGTCCAACTGACTCACATGATTATCCTCTCCAAAGGAATGGTTGCTGTGGACTTGGCTGCCTCCCATTCACACGGTGAAAGAAGAGATTGCCCATCACAAGACCAGGGCTGAAACCAAATGACAATCAAAAAGTCTGCTTCAGTAATTCAGCTGGGGATGCACTTGGGGTAATGTAGGTAGAACAGCCTCATATGTTAAAACATAATATCCAAAAGTTTGGTTCCTGGTCCGGCCATGAAATATCAGCTAAACTGGTGCTGACAGCTTTACTGATATATGAAATGGTTAACATATTCAGTTGAATTTACTTGGGAAATTATGGAAGCTTGTCAAATTCTGGATTTTCTTCACAAGTCAAATTAAAAATAAATAAATACTGAATAAGTTAAGATGCAGCACTAAAGTGATGACATTTTAATAGTATTTTTTTTAGTCAAACTTATGAAGTCTAAGAAGCAAAACTCATAACTAAATGACATTATGGCTAAAATATCATTGTATTTACTAATCCTTCCATTTTAAAAAAATCTGATAGAATCTTTTTGTTATTTAGAAACACTCTGGAGAAAAGGGAAAGAACAAATTAGACTAAACAAAAGTTGAGAAAAGAGACTATATTTAACATTGTGTAGTGGTTAAAATAACAGGAAAAAATAATAAATAAGAATGTTCTGAATTGGAAACTAGCACTGAGTCTCATTAAAACCTTAACTGCTTTAGGCTTTCCCTTCTCTCACCTGCCACCCACTGATGACCTATGAGTCACCAACTATTCCAGCTTCATCAGAAACCTTTATTAAATTATTTTAAACCTTAAAGCCCTGTGTGATAAGAAAGAAACAACACATCATATTTTATACTTTTGAATTATAAGATTATCTGTAGATAAAAGAAACCTAATTTTCCATTTATGCATCTGTATGTATATACGTATTTACTACAATCTGCATAACTGTGTAGTTTTAAAGCTCATTAATACAGTAAATGATGAAAACTGATGATATTTTAGCTCATTACTGTTCACTGTTCATAAATCTACCCTTTCAGAAAACAACAAGACGACTTTCAGATTTACTCAGAGTATCAGCCTCTAGGCAGCAAACCATGTTCATCAGGAAATACAATTCTTTTATTTTATGCTGCTTAGTACAACTCAAAAGGGATATTGATCTAATTTTTTTTTTTATTCAATAACAGTGAATAATAGTAAAGGCACTATTTCATCATGGTTTTTCTCTGTTAACAAGAGCTTGGCTGTAGTCATTGCCCAGATGCTTCTCAACAATAATATGTACAAGTAACTACCTGCTGTTTGTCTCATCAAGACACAGAAGACATCTCTGTGAATAATTGCAAAGTCATTGAAACTTAGAGTCTTTTATTGACTTGATGCAACTGCTCAAGAAGGCAGCTGGACCTGAGTGTGTTAATTAGTAGGTGTCGTTTCTAACCACCATGATCTCTAAAACCTGAGATGCATTGTAACACTGCTTGGTTCCTGCTGTGTGCCCTGAAGATCAGGCATTGGGAGCTCCTGCCTTCAGGAGAAGTTTTGCAGATGTGGATTCTGCAGTGGGAAGGAATCACTGTTAGTTACAGCTCAGCTGAGGGACAAATCCACATTTTTCCCCATGTACTTTTCACATGCACTCTTCACAACAGGATTTTCCCAGTGGATGACTTAGATGCTTCCTCATTTGTCATTTCAGATGTTACTTATTTTGCCTCCAGAGTAGTGTTCAGCCAGGGTTTACAGCCAACCCTTCTATGCTACCTTCCCCTAGAGTATGGGCTAGTATAAGTGCAAATCAAAATTATTTCCCTAAATTCACAGGACAAAGGAACACGGTCAACAGAAGACCTGATGGGTTACATAAAATATTCAAAATATCAGTAGCAAAGTGGCTGACACTTTGCAGTATGCAAAGAGTGAGGTGAGGATGACAAATACATAGGGGTTTAGGCTTCTCTAGGGTGGAGCACTTGTTTAAGTTTAAGCATATGAATAAACTTTCAGAAGTTATTGCACATGCTTTAAATTGCATTTAAGCATGTGACTAATAACTCTCAGGTTAGGACATTAATCCTGTCTGAACATCTTCAGCAATAGTTAAGAGGATCATTTAGATATGGTTATTTTTTGAATAAGTTTCTATAACTTTGAAAAAATAGATCTATGTCACTGATGTGACTCATATGGTGGAAAGAGCAATCAGTGTCAGTACAAAAATATAACCTTTCTGCTGTGTGAACTAGACACACTAGACACACTGATATACCAGTACAACTTCTTCCTCCTGCTTAGTCTGAATTCTGTCGTGTCACTTTTAAATATTTCTTTTATCTTCATTTGTATTTCTTTACTTTTTTTTTTTTTAATATATATACATAATTAATTGGAAACAAAAATGATTCAGTTTTGCCTTAAAGATAAGCTTTACTTGCAACAAATCTCCTCTCTGGTCTGCTGTAAGGCTGATTTCAATATGTTAATTAAGCGGGAATCAAGTCCACACACTGTGACTTTTTTTCTCCTTTATTCTTCTTTTCTCTTCATGCAATTATGTATTTCCTCCTTATTTCTTAGTTTTTTTGGTTATAACTTCCATTTCTACTTTACCCTGGTTTTATTTCCTATTAATTTATACAGACATTTCACTATTTCTCTCTTTTTTCCTCCCCATTTGACTGGTGTTCTCCTTGCTTTTTGGAGAAGTTAAAATGTATCTCCTCCATACCTAGAAATTCTCAAAGATTTCATGATCATTTCTGCGTTTGTCACGGAGTCTGTGCTCGAAATCTATTTTGCATCAGGTCTGCCTGTAATGCTAAAAACCAAAAATCTGAAGATGTGTCAGTCACTGGGATTGTTCAGTCTGGAGAAGAGAAAGCTTTGGGGGGACCAAGCTGTGGCCTTGCAGTACCTAAAGGGGAACCTATAAGAAAAGTCAACTTGTAAGGGTGAGTAGTGACAGGACTTGGGGGAATGGCTTCAAACTGAAAAAGTTTAGATTAATTAACTTTAGATTAGGCATTAGGAAGTAATTCTCTACTGAGAGAGGGGTGAGGGACTGAAACAGGCTGCCCATCCCTGGAAGTGTTCAAGACCAGGCTGAATGGAGTTCTGAGCGACCTGATCCAGTGAAAGACATTGCTGCCCATGGCAGTGGGGCTGGAACTGCATGGTTTTTAAGGTCCTTTTAAACTCAAACTATTCTATGAGTCTATAATTTTACATCTTTATATCAGAAAACTCTCTTTTAAGAAAATTATTAAATATCTGCTTGAACAACTTATGTGAAAACAAAACAGATTTCACTGTAGGTCTAGAATGATAAATAATTACAACACAGGGAATAATAACTGCATCCTTCTGATGAGCCATGGACCTTTCTTTTCCTTGAGATAGATCACCAAAACACATTGTATTTTTAAATTAATTGTTTGCAAAGGTTTACAAAATAATTTATGAGACATTTTATGGAGATAGAAGAACTTTTGGTCATTTTCTAAACATGTAATAAGGTAGATCATCTCATCTTTTGGAGATCATCTCATCTAATGGAGATCATCTCATCTGCTGACCTTCAAAGAACCATATCTGACATCACTGAGTTCTACTGAAATGATTGCCTGCTTATTACATTTATAGCACACTGATTTTTTTAATCCTCACACCTAAGCAGATTTCATTGCTGTCTAGTAGACTGTTCTTTTATAAGCACCTTGTAAAACACTGACATTAGGGTAGAAACATCTTTTACAGGTTTTCTGGAATCTTAGTATAACTTCTTATAAAATAACACAGGATATCAAAAAAGAAATTCCACTGGATTTCTGGAGTAAAAAGTGTAGAGTTCTTCCCACAAAACTACAGTCATGCATGAATTACTGCCCTGGTTGCAGCTAGAAAAGTTATTTTTCTTGCCAGCGGCTAGTAAAGTAATGTGTTTTGGATTTAGTATGAGAATATCTCATACCACGTTGATACCACACTGATATTTAGGTTGTTGCCAAGTAGAGTTTACCCTAAATCCAGGATTTTTCAGTGTCCCATTCCCTGCCAGTGAGCAGGTGCACAAGAGGCTGGGAGGCAGCACGGCTGGGACAGGTGACCCAGACTGGCCAAAGAGATTTCCATCCATAGAATATCATCCCCACTACATGAACTGGGGGGGAGTGGTCCAGGAGTCACAGGTGACTGCTTGGGGATGGGCTGGCAGGGCTGCTGAGCAGTGGTATTACTGTGCATCATTTGTTTCTCTCGAGATTTATTCTCTCTCGCATGTTGTTGTCTCCTTTTCCCTTACAATAATGGTTATCATTAAATTTTATTTTGTTTCAGTTATTAAACTGTCCTTATCTCAGCCCACATATTTTAGGTTTTTTTCCCATTTCTCCTTCTCATCCCACTGTGGGGCTGCTGGGGAGGGCAGAGGTGAGGGTAGTGATCAAGAGACTGCATGGTACTCAGTTGCCACCTGGAGTTAAACTGTGATCACAAATGAAAAGTTGTATTTTCCTGCCTTTCTCTGCTCCTGGAAGAAAGTGACCTATCACTGCTGTCTTTCCACGGTGCACTTGGTTTTATTTGTTTGCGTGTTTTTAACAGAGTCTGTTTTTTGTCTCCGTGGCTGAAAAATGGTCTTTAAATCTTTCTCTCCTATTCTTGTGCTCTAATGCTCCAAATATCAGAGAAATGCCTTTCTTAGTTAAAAATCTAGCTCAGTTGCCTAAGAGTGACCCTTTGGCTTTTACTGTACTTTCTAACCAATTTAAATCTTATTCTGCAAAGCTCTTTCATATAGGCTGAGCTTATTCCAGTTAAAATAACTCAAGTCTTAATAAATAAAATTGGAGGTGGGAGGAAATTCTAGATTAATTTTGGCCTACTATAACAGGCTTTGTAAATAGCACATTATCCATGTTGGAATTATCTCTACCACTATTTAGGTACAAAAATAACAAAACAAATGGATCTATAGTGGTAAATCTGTCTTGTGCTGTCAAAGTAGCTGTACTTGTCTGTCTTCCAAGCAAAAAAAAAAAAAAAAACTTGAAAAGCAACACGTTTTTTAAAATAACAAGGAGAAAACAGTACAGTTAAATTCATGCCATCTATCTGAATGACAAGTGATACAATATTTCCTTAACTATAGTAAAACTAAACTAGAGACAACCCACAGACATGGGCAGTTGGTGAGTGGGTAGCAGTACAGTCATGCCTGAGGAGTAATTGCATTGTAATTGGTATTTTTTGCTTTTGCTCTCACTCTATGCAGCTTCCAGCAAGTGGGTACTCTTCTGCCCCCACACACTCCTCTAATCTGCATGGACTGGGGGAGTGCAGACAACTGGGAGAATTTCTAAAGCGCTCCAAAGAAAATCAAACTTTTCTCTCATTATGTTTAACTATAAGGCATATTTGTTTTGTTTGTTGTAAAGCTGAGCTGTCTCAGCGTGAAGCCTTCAGGAACTCTCCAAAAACATACAGGGCTACATCAAGTTCTCTGCAGTCTTCTCCTTCAGATTACTTTTATCCCACAGTAACTGGCTCCTTGCATCTCAGTAACTTTGTGCCAAGGGACAAAAAGACAGATGGAAAAGGATAGAGGGAAAATACATGGCCTGGCACTGTGAGTTAGCAAACAATGCCATGTCCTTCTCATATGTACGTTGGGGATATTGGCTTCAAAACAGATTACATTTTTTTCTGAAACATCCCACTTACCAGCCTCTAGGGTCATGTTCACAATCTTACTTACTGTTACACAGTTGGCAAGAAGAATCCTGTGGAACACATTTGACCTTTCTGTGGAAAAGCTTGTCCCAGTGGCTAGGGAACACTATAGATGTATAGATTTGACTCTCTTTTGAAGTCATCAATTCCCCAGAAAAGTCATTTCTTCACCCACAGATTTCTCCATTCTACTCTCACATCAGTGAATCTGACTGGCAGATATATTTTAGGGGAAGATTCTGATGGAAACTATGTGTTCTTTTGGCTTTATTATTAAACTGTGTATTCTTCTGCCTGGTCTTCAAGACTCTGAAAACAGAATTTAAATCAAATGTTAGTTATCCTAAAGTTGTGGAAATTGCTATTCTACACTTAGATTGGATTTAGTTTTGCTCACCTCTCCAAATTTAAGACTGAATCTATGTGCAAGACCAGGTACATTTGATAGTAAGCCTGATTTGAATTCTCAGTGTTTGTAGCACAGCCAACTCTGTTTACAGGTTTAAGGTGCAGACCTTAAGTTTACAAAAATTTAATTATTCACTTGTGCTTTCTGTTATGAGAAGTACTTTCCCCTACACCTTTGCAGAAAATGGGAGTGGCAGTCAGGGCTGTCTGTTAAGCACTGCTATTTCATGTGCCTCTGCCAATATTTTATGGGATCACAGCTTGCAATGCACATCGTAATCAACGCATTACAAAAAAAGTCAATACTGTAGACTGACATTATCAGGGGAAATGTCAGCTTCTTATTGAATGAAACTGCAGTTAGGCTTGTGATTGCAGATTGTATGACTAGAGAAAAATACAGAGCTTTACTTTAGTGCAGCAAAGTAAGCATTAGAGATGTTGAGTAGTGTTGTCCCCAAGGCACAAACATGCAGTGCTGTGTCTTTTAGTGAAAGCTGGCTGCAGTGTGAAGAGCATGACTGAAAGCAGAAAGAACTGGTTTTCTTGGTTTTGTCAATGCAAAATGGAATCCTAGTGAAATATACTTAGGGACACCCAGCAACTTAGGAAAAAATAAACATACATATATATATATATATATATATATATATATATATATATATATATAAATACATATATATAGTGTATGTATACATATAAAATATATGTTTATATTTATATTTATATTTATATTTATATTTATATTTATATTTATAATCTGTATATATATCTCCAAATAGGCTGGCCACACAAACCTAAAACTGCAGGAAAAGTGATATAAAACTGCATCTTGAATCTTTCTCTAAACCTGTATGACAATGGTTGAAGAAATGGAAAAGAAGACAAATTCATGGGAAAAAATGTAAATAGACTGAAGACTTTATCAAATGTGTTGTATTTTATAAATTTTTATTTTATAAATTTTACTTTATAAAAGTTAATTTTTCTAGGAAAGACCTTGTTAACAAAAATGTCCACAATCATTATAATACAACACATGAACACAATTTTGTTGCTAGGACAACAGAGATGTTGCTGCTGTAGATCGTGGTTAAAAATTCAGTGTCAACATATTTTTAAAGAAAGTAAAAGCCCAAATATATTCTTCCCTTCTAACTCTTCAAAAGATAAATAGAGAGGTGCTGGAAAACTTAAGACACAAAGATACAAAATAAGTCAGTTTTTTTAAGTGGTTTTGTTTGACGTCAGATAATGTTTGCTGCTGGAAATATTCTTCCACAAAGGGTTGGTTATAGAAGAAATTAAAGATATACCTTGAAAATGGATATATTGAAAAGTTAGTATTTTTATATCTATTTATATTTAAAACTGAGATTTTTAAAAGTTTTCTTTAACTAAGAAATGGAGATAGAAGAATACTTCCATTTCTGTGAAGTAGAGAAGTAAAAATACTCATAGTGTGAACAAAAAACATAATATCTATTACAGTCTGGGCATGATCACTAGGTTATTTGATTTCTATTTGATTATTTCAATTATCTTTCTTGGAAGTTTTCAGTGCTGCCAAACCCTGATCTGATTGGTTTCAGGAATATAGGAGGCTAGCAATATCTTCTTTAGAAATGAATGCCTACAAATTTTATCCATGCAAGTTTGTCCCATTGTTTGGAAAGCTCAGTGATAGTAGGAGAAGTCATAGCTACATCCAGTTTGCAAATATTTTGGTTACTTAAACTGAATTTTAATAGTTTTGTTGACTTTCTGTGTTTATTTTTTCTTAATTTCAAATTAATAGCAATTATGTGTGAATTTTTAAATATGCTGGTTATGGTTTCAAAGTACCAGTCCTACCACAATACTCTCTGGTATACAGCCAAAATGTTAAATGGCATAGCTTTAAATGCTAGTTTTTAAAAATAATTACTATCTCCTGTTACCCTGTGTGGCAACAAATAAGTGTGTATGCTAAGTTCATCCTTACATACAAAACTACTGAAGTTCTGTTGTGCTGCAATATGCTTTCAAAGTTGTAGTAGATACAGCAGCAGCAAGCTCTACTCTATGGAAAACATAGAATAAATACATTTTTACAGTTTTGGTTTGACAACCATTTTTAGTCTTCAAGAATTAGTAACAGAAAAAGCATATGAAACTTAACATTTAAGTGCTAGTATTGGTACCAGTTGAAAGTAAAATTATTTCAGGAATGCGTCTATTGCTAGGAGCTAACTTATGAGTTGAAAACTTGTTGAAATGTTAACTTCTAAGTTACAGTTCAATATGTGCTTCATTTTAAGTAATGGTATTCAGCTTTGTAGGATCATATAATGCAAGGTATAGAAAAAACACTATGGAATCCAAGGAATAAAGTAAGAGAAATTTTAAAAATATACAAAATATTTTAGTCATAAAGTTGATTAATAAATGAAACTATATATCAAGACATCAGTTCTCTAAATTTTATCAGATTAAGTTAGGTGATTTGCTGTGTGTTTATGGTCAGTCTGGCTGACCATAAGTGAAAATGTCATAATGCTTTCTAGCCAAGTAATGATAATGTATTAAGAATCTCTGATGATGACACCTGTATTACATGTTTAAGTCAACTTCTGCATTAATGTGTGTTTGCACATCTGGAGTAAATTCTTATACTCCATGCAGATCTCTACTGGACCACAGAGGCTTCTGAGGAGGGAACATTACATCTGTTATATTTTTGGAATTACAGGCTGCAAAATTCTTTTTCAGCTTTCTGTGGCTTTTAAATATCAGGAGGTTCCTATGGAAGCCTATTGACTGTAACAAGTGAAGGTCTTCAAGAATTGCAGGGTAGCTTCATGTATTTGAGAAGTCATGGAGGTCCAGTGAAGTTCCCAGTGACTGGAAAAGTAGAAAAAAAACCCCTGGGTTTGGAAAGGGAAAAAAGGAAGACCTGGGGCACTAGTCTAGTCCATCTCATCTCTGTGCCTGGCAGCATCATGGAGTAGGTCCTTCTGGAAATCATGCTATGGATAATGAAAAATAAGAAGGTGATAGGTAACAGCTAACATGGTTTCATTAAGGTTAAATAATACATGAAAAAATTGGTGTCCTTCTCACTGGCAGTACCACATTGGTGCATGAGGGAAGAGCAGCTGACTTGTGCAAAGCATTTGACACTGTCCTGCATGACTTTCTGGTCTCTACATTGGAGGCAAAGATTTGATGCATTTGATGGATGGACCATGTGATGGATAAGTAACTGTCTGGATGGTCACAATCACAGAGCTGTGGTGTTTGATGACCAAGTGCAGACAAGTGGCAATGCTCAGGTATTCAGTGTTGGGATCTGTTAAACATGATCTGTTAATCACTGTTTAACATCTCCAGGGGCAGCCTGGAAAGTGGGACAGAATACACTCACCAGTTTTACCAGTTTTACCAATGACATCTAGCTGTGTGGTGCAGACAGCACTCTGCAGGGAAGGAATGCCATCCAGAGAGACTTTGACAGGCTTGAGAGGGGATGCAAACCTCATGGACTTCAACAAGGATGAGAGCAAGGTCCTGCAGCCAGTTTGGGGCAATCCCAAGCACAAACACACCTTGGGTGGAGAAAGGATTGGGAGCAGTCCTGAGGAGAAGGATGGGTAAATGTTGGTTGAGCTGGCAACATGCTCTTGCAGCCCAGAAAGCCAACTCTGTGGTGTGACAAGCAGGTCAAGGGAGGTGATTTCCTCATCATCTTGTGAGAAGCTCTTGTGAGATTTTATCTGGAGCACTGTGTCCTGCTCTGGGCCCCCAGCATAAGGACAAGGACCACTTGGAGAGGGTTCAGATTGGAGGCCTGGAGGACCTCTCCTGTGAAGAGAAGCTGAGAGAGCTGCTGTTTCTCAATCTGGAGAAAAAAAGGCTCTGGGAGGACCTTCCAGCAGCCTTCCAGTGCCTAAAGGGGCTACAAGGGAGCTGGAGAGGGACTTGTCACAAGGGCACGCAGTGACAGAACAAGGGAGAATGGTTTTAAACTCAAAGAGGGCAGGGTTAGATTAAATATGATGAAGAAATTCTTTACTGTGAAAGAGGTGATGCACTGGCACAGGTTGGCCAGGGAAGCTGTGCCTCCCTGGAAATATGAAAGGGAAGGCAGGATAAGGCCTAGAGCGAGTTGGTCTAGTGGAAGGTTCCCGGCCCATGGGAGGGTGGATGATCCTCAAAGTGCCTTTCAAACCAAACCATTCTATGATTCTGTGAATAGTTATAGTACTGGCTGAGATATTTTGTTAGGATTAATTTATCATTGAGTACAAGATCAGCATTCTGAAATGATTCTGAATATTTGCTCTCTCTAATATGAGAAAAAACACAGATTATTATGAAAAGCTATAGATGAGGCCATATAACAAAAGTTGTGAAAATGAGATAGAGTAGGCTACTTTTTGTCTTAGCTACAGCTTATCAATGTGCTTCATTCTATTCAAGATGTAAAATAACCTCCCCATTCTGAATGTTTTAACTCTACATTAATAGGAAACACATGTCAAACACTTGCCTGAAACTGTGCTCCTCTATTCAATCTTCAGTGACCTGAATAACAGCTCTGCTCTTTAAAGTGCTGAGCTTACAATTGAAACCAGTTATATCTCAATGTGATCCAAACCAAGAGAAATGTTTTAATAATGACCTGTTTTAATCCTGTATCAAAAACAATGTGACCAGGGCAGCAATTTTCTCCCTGTACTCAGCACTGCTGAGGCTCGGGAGAGACCTTAATGTTCTCTGCAGTTCCCTGAAAGGAGGTTGTATCATGGTAGCATAGTGGGGATTTACCCTTTCTTCTAAGAATTAGAATTAGGATGAGAGGAAATGGCCTTCATCTGTGCCAGGAAAGGCTCAGTTTGGATATCAGAAGGGATTTCTAGGAAGGAAGGAAGG
>PYHW01009386.1:470490-492249 GCA_013186435.1 Turdus rufiventris
AGGAAGGAAGGAAGGAAACTATTATACTGCCTTTAAACACCTTTGAACACTGATTGAATTTGGAAGTACAGAACAAAAAACCCAGTAAAACTCAAAGTGCCTGAACCCACATATTGGTCACAAGTAACAATGCTTACAGAACTCTTGGTCAGACAAAGAACTGCATTAATGTGTGGGATAACATGAAAAGATATCTCCCTGAAGACAATAACACTTCTTACAGGATGAGTTTTGAGAGCTTTAGATTATAAACTCAACATTTCATTTCAATAATAGGCATAGCAGAGGAAAGATTTGCTTCTGCCCCCCAGTAGCATTCCCAAAGGTTGTTCCCTTGATGGCAATCCAGCCAAGACTACCTTCACATAATTAGATGCTCCTGAGTTGTCTCCACAGGATCTTGGTTTTTTCCCACCTGCCTGACAACAGGCAGCTTCAGTGGATGCTGTAACTTTTTGATTCATGACTGTCAGACAGCCTGAGAATCAGATTAGTCACTCTGGCTACTTGCACAATGTTTTAGGACCACACAGATCAAACTGGCAGTTTCTGGCCATCTGCTTACAAGAACTAAGGTGTGTGTGTCCAACCACATTGTGACTGGCAATTAGGATTATCTTGGACATGGTCCTAGCAACTCATTTCCCACGAGTGAAGAACCGTACATTATGTGAACATATATGGCTCATCCAGGGAGCAAGTGACTTTTTAGAGAGTATTATCTTCCCCCACAGAGTGTTTATTTCTTCCTTTTTTTCTGTCTCTCTTAGTCCAGAAACTATATACCCTAGGGCATCCCATGAAAAACAGAGGAAATTTTTAAATAAGTGTTCAGGTTTTCTCTGTTGGTAACTTGCCTTTCTGTGAAGTAGCCAAATTGGTAATGGAGACAGGCCCAAGAAAATTTTGAGGGATTTAGAGGGAGGTAAATATTGCTGATACTTAAATGTGGCATGAAGGTGTTTTTGTACAGACCATAGAATGAGGTATCACAGTCTCCAATACTTGTAATTCCCATTTCATGCAGCATTTCCCAAGGGAGTGTTCTGATACTTGGCCATGGAAAAGGACTTTGAAGCAGGTCTTCCTGGTGAGGTGTTCAACTACATCCTCAAGTGCTGCTTCTGCAAGGCTGCATGCACAGACCACGAATTTGGCTGTAGGCTGTTATTGCAAGAACTCTGGTAAGGTTTTGTAGACACAATAGTTGAGATGAAAGGGCTCTTCTGGGGTATCAAAGGAGAAGTTTCAAGAGCTTGAGGTAAATATCACAGATCTTTCAGGCTGGGAATTGAAGTGTAGGGAGGAATTTTGACTCATTGTGCAGGTATTTCACAATACTGAGTTATATTGAGTTATTTCACAATAAAAAGATCAACCTGATTCTTCCTGATGTTTAAAAAATAAGTGATGCCTTTTGTTTTAAACAGTAGTTCAGATATCCCCAAACTTTCTGTGGATTAACTTTGGCAAAGTATTTCCTAAGCAATTATAAATTATTATTCGACACACTCATATGTCAATTAATTCTTTAGTTAATTTGTTAATTGACATTTCTTTTTGCAATTACCACTGTAATAGTCACTAGTTATCATAAGACAAGAAAGGGATTCCTTCTATAGTGTTAGACAGCAATCTGAAGGAATATTCACAGAGGTACAGATTTTCTGTTTTGTGGAAATAAATAAAAGGTATCATAATTAAACTAATTTTCTAATTTAACATAATATTCTAAGCAGTACTGACAAGAAAAGAAGCTGGTTTGTATGAAGAAAGTATGTTGTGTATAAATATTCTGATTTTCATTTTAATGTAATGATTTCCCGTTCTACTTAGCGGCTGAAAATCTAACTCTTGCACAACTACAGGTACATACTGATAGAGTGCTCTGAAATATGGATTTCTCATTTTTGTTTTTAGATTGTTGCTCAAAAATGTAGGAAACAAGGAATTACAGTAAATAATTTGAATAGACTGAGTCCACATATATCACAGTAAAGGATGTCATTTAGTAATCACCAAAAGGGACTACTGAGGCGGTAAAAAGAAAGAGAAGGTGGGAGTATTTTTAAAAAAATATTTATTTTACAGGCAACAGTTACGTAGAAAAAGGAGAAGAAAATACAGAATTCTATTTGAATAACTTAGAAAATGGTTCAAGGTGATAGGGTATGGTGGCCAAGACTCAGATTTAAGCAAGATTTCTTGAAGAAAAAAACCAGCAAATTTGCATGTCAAAGCTCTTAAAAATAGTTGTCATTAAGATTAGTAAATAAACCACTGATGTGCTACTTCTCAAATCAGAAAAATATTATCAATTGGAAAAAAAAAAAAAAAGAGCAAATAATCCCTGATAAATTTTCAGGTATTTCTATCAAAAATGACAACAATAAAGAAGCAGTGAAGATGAAAAAGGACAACAAGTGTATGAAGACATACAGAGACAAAAATCTAAACTAAAATAAAAGTCTCAAATGTCTCAACTTTCACTGAGAGCTGAGACCATCAAGTGTTTATAGAGATGGTCCTATACAATCTTCAATATTTCTAATAAAAGATGGTCATGTTGTAGTGATTACCTGCTACACTGAACATATTAGTTTCTCTATAGAATGCATTCCTCTCCTTCACTATGGACGGTGCTGTCAGGAGAAAATAAGTTTTCTAAGAAGCTGCACTGGGGGAGGAGTTCATAGGGACATCCTGGAAATGGGCAGCAGCTGCCTTTTCGTGTGGGGCTCCACAGCCACATGATTCAGCTCAATAGGAAATCCTTTTAGAACCTGATGTCCTTCAATGAAGCATTAGTTTTTTTTATGCTGTTGTCTTTTCTGCTGTCCCATTCTAGGGCTGGGAAATATTTCTGGGCATAAGGGAGATGGGAAACAAAGAGCATTTCACAGCTCAGGTCAGGTAATGGTTTCAAGGATTGGTTGCAGAACAGAGTGCGCAGGCAGCTAGGGAGTTAAAATACACTGCACCAGCTACCCTACATTTCATCCACAGCCACATGCTTTTGAGAAAGAGAGATACTTAAGGGAGCTCTGACTACTTTCAAAAGTGTTCTGCTATTTCAAGGTCATTGCCATGTCCCTCCTCTACCATAGATGGAAACTGCTTGCCCCATCTAACTTTCTGTACAGCCAAGCATTATAAAGGACTTTACTGAGTGCATGCCCAAAGTTCCACAGCAGTGTAAGCAGGTTGCCCCAGTTTCCTCACTCTGGGCATCTCCACACTCTAGACTAGGGAAAAGAAGTTCCTAGTAGATATGCTGTGAGTAATAACCATTGTGTGATACATGTATGGGAAGGCCTTTCTTCAGCTGCCTGCATGAATTATTCACTAGTGGTCTCATCAGGAGGAGCATCAGGTCTGTGGCTGGATGTGTGGGATTATCTCATGGTCTGTCTTTGGGCAGGAAATGCAACTGGACAGTAATTTACAGAGAAATGATATAACCTCCAGCTCCCCATGACTGACACCACTCTGTCACATCTCATCATTATTCAAGTGTGAAACACCTGCCCATCTCATCCACCTCAGGTTTTCAGCCAGAAGAATTGCTGAAATACATCTTTTAAGCTTACAATACATTTTAAAACCTGCATAAGGCTTGAACACGGAATGTTATGAAATGATTTTTATAGGCACCTTCACAGCCTGTTCCTGCTCTAATGAGACATATCAAACATCATCTTTTAGAAAGCAGCTCAAGTCTTTGTACAGTCTTAAATGTGGAGTTTATCGCATCTCTTTTTTGTTAGTATGCTTGTTTTACCATACAACCATCATTGATCTAATTTCTCTTAGCTGCATTTTGTTCTTCAAAAACAAAGCTTAACAAACTAATATTATACATTTACGTATATAAAACAAACAGTTTAGCATGAAGGTAAATTACTATCTTAGTTGTTTGAAAGCAGCAAAAAGGAAAATTAATATGGTCCTAAACAGATAGCAAAAATTGAGGTCAGAGTCTCTCAGTGGAGTTAGTAAGAGTTACTTAATAAAATTAGTTGATTGAGTAAAACAATAGGTGCTCATGAGCCAGAGTTCATGGTGTACGCTTTTGAGGGTGGTGAATATTCCCCAGATGAGCTCTATGCTGGTTTTACAGAGAGAACACCACTAGAATCTTGTGTGCATCTTCTGGTTTAGTTCTGCTCTGCACACCCTAATGTTGCCCTCTCATGTGAACCGCATTGATTACGTGGCCACAACAGAAATCATTCACTTCACACAAAAAAGCTCCCTGGTTGCAGCTACATCAGTGATTTAGTTTGGTGTATATAATCCAACAATCCAGTGTATTCTATCCATGGGATGAATGGCAAGATGCTACTAAGGCAGCTTTTCCACTGGCTGTACCACTGCCTTGCACCCCAGGCAGAAAAAGGAGGATCTGAATAGGTCAGTTGATTTCCTTCAGGTATACTGGAACAATTGTTCTGGGAAAATATTCTTAAAATCCCCTGGCTGTAATCCTTCATGTTGAAATTCAGAATGTAGAGGAGAAATCTTAACTTTGAAAGTGTTGCCACCAGGAGACAGAACATCTTTTGTTTTACTTTGTAGGTACTGTTTTTGTGGAACAGAAATATTCCCCCTCAACTGTGTATTTGTTTGGTTTTGTTTCCTTGTTTGTTGCATCAATAAAATCTGCACCTGTTTGTTTTGGCTCCAGGAACATTTAGTTATCTGGCCTGCATAAACATTTCCCACCTGCCTTGCTTATATCTTCTCCAATGATAAATACCCACTACTCTTGTTGTGGGTAATTAGCAGACCATTTAATCCAGGAGAGGCAAACACTTTAGGACATCTGCAAACACGTCTTTTTAACACGTGTGCTTTTGTGTTAGAAATTACGAGAGAGGAATTAGGTTTGTTTGTTTTTTTTTTTATTTAAGATGCATGGGGAGAAGGAAAACGCATTTCTGGATGAAGTGCTGTTATGATGAGCAGGCATTAATAATTGACATTGGTGGTGAGACAGAAGGCAGTAGGCACTCAGAGGGATTGTGATGATATCATGGTAACCATGAGAGCAAAGCCCAAGTGGTCTGTGATGACGGCAGATGTGTGCATTGCTTTACACAAGCCATTCCTCTGTTGGGCAATTTATATGTGATGGAAATCCATTTATGAAACTCATACGTAAAATATCTACATGTACTCCAAAAGTTTGCTGAGGACAGGATTGGGTCAGCTCAGTTGCACAAGCATGGGGAGAATGAACAGCTACTCACAAGCATCACCCCAGTGAAATGAAGCAGAATTTCTGTCCTGGTGTTAAAAGAGAATAGCTGTGCTGTGGGGGAGGAACCTGCAGATGGATGAGCCTGTTTTCCAGAACCAGCAGGTGAGATTTTCATCCTGAGTGCCCAAGATGTAGCCTGCTTTATGAGAGATTATATATAGTTCCTATGGATTACTATAGTTGTAATTTCCTTTAGTGATCTCAGTCCTGTCCCAAATATGGGCAAAGTTGTATTTCCTCTGTGGTCACTGGCATGCATCTCCTTGTATTTGTGTGACTTAAAGAGGGTATGATCATACAGAGAACTGCCTGTATTCACCACACACTCACCAATCAGTGTACAGTAACACCTGAGAAAAAGATGGTTTTCTCAGACTTTTTTTTTTACTTGATAATTAATACACTTTTCAAAATACAAATAGCTATTATTTTTACTCTAACTTGGTGATAACCACCCACCTTTTCAGAATGGTGAAATGGGCAGGTTTGGAGCTGGCTCTGGTGCAGGACAGTAGACCTGCAACTCACTTTTTGCTGAGGTGTTCGCATCTCAGTTTTCTGCTGCCTTTCCTTTTCCTTGAGGGAAGGATGCATGCTAGCAATGATACAGGGCATCATACAGAGCTGCTTGTTTCAACATCTTTAACTAAGGCCTTTTTGTACCTCCTTAGCTTTCACTGATGTTCTGCTATTCTGTTTAGCTGCACGAGCTGGTAAAGAAACTGAATTTTGAGATCTGAGAATCAGTCTGGTGTGAGAATTTCTTCTTTGGAAGAGAGATCTCTGCCTTCACAACAACTGTGTGACAAGGGACCAGCCATCACTGGGTACTGCTGTGCTGTGGTTATAAATAGGTGGGCCTGAGAAAATAAATGCATAGCATGATACTGCAGAGCACTTGTCATAAAATGTGTTCTTGGTCTCTGCTCTGGTATGCAACCCTGCTGTATAAACCTCTGGTTTAGGTAGTACGTGTTTGGCAGTAGTATTGCTTCAGGCTAAGGATGAGCAGGGCTGTCATATCTTGTTTGTCTTATCCTTTGCATAAAGGATGACGAAATCCTGAAAAGTTTGAGACATAAGATTTGTGCTCTTATCCCCAGCCTTATAAGACATGGACTGGGCTCTCAAGTGCTGCCATTAATTGAGTATTTTTGTTTGTTTATTTCTTCTTCTGCCTGTATACACTGCTTAGGCAGTTTTAAAATTCTTTTTCTTAGCTGATAGCTTAGTTTTATGGAAATACATTCACATAACTTTAGAATACATAAATCTCTAAACTCAAATAAGTATGTACTTACATGTTTAGAGAAAAAGGAATGTTGGAATGTTCAGCATTGGAGTTTTAGCTATCACTGAAATGTAAGGTACTGAATAATGGTAAAACTAGGTAGTTCTTTGAATTAAGACATGATCAGCTTAGTATGTATGAAAATCTTTGATAGAATGGAAGTGAAATCAATGTGTTCTTTATAATTCCTCATTGTCCAGAGAGATGGGTAAGGATTGCTGCCTGAGTTCCTCAGTTTCTCCCCATACAACACCTGTAGCCTAGTTATATGGATTCCCTCTTAGGCTTTTCCTGTTATCATCTGTTTTAGAACTATTTCCACATAAGTTAAAGTATTTAACAAAAAAAAAAAAATAAGAATTTATAAGAAAACATAAATATAACAAAAATGTACCTAATTTCTTTTTGTCGCCCTGCTCCTGATACTCAAAATTCTGTGTGAAGACAAAATATTTGAATGACCTGGGGGAGACAGGAAGAAAGATTCCATGTCAGGAAATTTTGAACTCCATCTTTATGAATAGCAGACCCTTTTCAGGTAAATACAAACTTTCCTGGTGTCTGTCCAGAGAACCTGTGGAGCTTATGGATCTTTTTCACTTGCACTTACACCTCAGACATTCTTTGCCATAAGGTAGGTTAAAAGACAAGTTTCTACAGAGTCTGAGAATCAGCCTTTAAAGTTGAATAGTTTACATTGTGTTTTCACCCTGTTTCCCCCCCAGGGTTGAAGAGCTATTATGTGTGGGATTTACCTATCAAAATTAACATGTTTTCTTTCTATTAGTGTTCAGATTTAGCTCAGAAGAAAGTATTCATCCATTTCCACTTTCTGGTTTGTGCCAACCCAGCTTATTACAGGCTTGAAAGGCCAAAGTCAAATGCAAAAATTGGCATTAGTTTGCCTATTAAAAAAGCAGAAAACATACAATATTGGCATAAACCCTATATTTCCTCTTTCAGAGCACAAGGTGTAAGTAAACACAGCATTTTTAGTCCAATCAATAAGATGTCTTCCAAGGAAACTAAATAAAATGTCTCTTTCTGTTGGCTTTGTATGGAAACTGTTTGTTGAGAACGGAGCTCTTGTATCTCAAAAGCACAATCAACAATTATTTCCTCATTCATGACAACATTTTTACACATATTTCTCTCAGCAGGAGTGTCAGGTCAGGCTGCTCTTGCCATGACATCAACAGTTCATTCCTGTCCTGTGGAGTTACTTTCTTTCAGGCCAAATCCCTGATGAAGTTTGCATGATTTCAAAAACAGTAGCTTGAGTAATGTGGTGAATAACAAGTGGAGATGAGAAAGGATTTGTTTGAAAACATGGTGCTAAACCTGGGGATGTGTCTGTGGAACCAGGATTTCAAAACTCTCCTTGCTAGGATGGGCTTACTTCTTCCTACCCAATTAAAAAGTTTTATCTTGGAATCCAGCTCAGGTGTTTTGCTACACACAGACTCTCTACTCTTTGTTTGACAAGTCAGTGTTCAATACTGGTTTCTCATCTCACCTGGTTTTCCAAGAGTTCTTAAGATTTCCTTTTCAAATTTTGATAGTTGCACTGATTTATTTTGCTCCATATGAAACATTTTAGACTACGCTTTAATCCATTTCTGTGTGCTGGGGTTTTTTTGTCTGATGTTTCAGGTGCAACAAGAAAGCTTTTTGAAGCTTCCCAATAAAGTTATTTTGGTTTCAAGAATACCACCTAAATATTTTTCCTTTAGTTTCAATACTACATTGTGACCAATTTTGCATTTTTTTACAGGTTGTTTGAAATAGTAATAATACCCTTTTATGCATGGATACTGTGGGTATTCAAACAGACTTTACCCTCCAAAACCAGATACGAACGTATTTTATGTTGAAGATTAAATTAAAATCATAGAAGCATAGAACATCCTGAGTTGGAAGGGACCCCTAAGGATCATTGATGTGCAGCTCCTGGCCCTGCACAGGACTGCTGCAAGAGTCACACCACGTACATGAGAGCAGTGTGAAAGATTATTCTACTTACATTTTGGAATTATTTATGGGTAGCAGATTTACATATTAAGTATAAAAATTAAATTTTAAATGGGAATTATGAATTGAGGCTATGCATCTCTTTTTTTTCTACCAAGCAGGTGATATAGCAGAATTCTTAATGTGCAATATTTTCACAAATTGCACTGTACTAGCTGAAGATGGAGTTGAAATTTGACTGATGTTGATGGACATCTCTGCATTGGTACTGAGTGGGAATACACACCAGCTAATTATAGCATAGAACAAATCTCCAAAACTTCTTGGAGCAGTGGAGAGAGAGCAAGGGATAGTTTAGAGCAGGAGCCTAGCATAGCTGTTCTTATTTGTGCCCTGAAGGATCATGTGGTAGAGTTCTGTCAACCTCTAATTATCTGAATAACCTAAGGTTTGTATAAGATCCAATGTTATAGCAGATAATCTTTCTCCACATTAATTAAGTATTATGATATAAAATGACAATATTCATTTTCACTTTACATAGAGTAGAAAGTTGCAATGTTGGTAGGTTTTATAAAAATGTCTCTTACAAAATTATACAGAAGCACATTATTATTTTCAATGAACATACATAAAGATTAGCAGCTGAACATTTAAGCTTCCTTTTAGGTGGATTTCTGAAAGACAAATAAGGGGTCAGTGAAGGAAGAATGTGTCCCATTATTCAGTATTTAATAGGTACCATTACTTGCTATCCCTGATTAGTGATGCTATGCTTCTTGGCTTAGGCACGCATACCACACACACATCTCATTTTTTTCAAAAGTAGTCTGAAAGATTTATTGCATCTTGCCTTTGAGCTTTCAGGGAAAAGGTTAAAAAAATGTAACTGTGAGTCAAGGCATTACACGTTGTAAAATATGTGAAGTCTCATGAAAGTATCACAAGTCCCAGCACTATCAGGGAAAATAGTTCTTACGTTTTCTTCTTAAATCCCTGCAAATGTCAGTTTCCTTTCCTCAAACCATAACACTATGTATTCTTGTTAGGACAATTTTTTTTTCCTCCCAAGAATTATATATTTCACTTTCTTGGCTCATCTTACTGCATCCTGAGGCATTCCAAGCTTTGTTCTCAGTCCAGATATCAGTTCCACATGTCATCAAAGGAATACACAGGCTTTGGGTGCCTGTTTAATACACTCCTTTTAGTTTTGCTTTCTCAATTTACTGAACAGCTGCACAGAAAAAAAAAAACCTGAAAGCAACCCAGATGTGTTTAAAACATGAAGTAGTATAAATAATATGCCTTAAAACATTAAGATCTAAACTCTTAATTTAATTAAGACAAACATAATCCTATGGCATGCACCTTAACATTGTAAAAATTACAAGGTTGATCACTGTCCACAACCAAAAAATTGTGTTGAATAATGTATACTGAAATGAAGCTACCTGCTAAAAAATAAGCAAAGTAAGCTGCAGCACTGTGGTCTTGTCGAACATTTAATTGACATTCAGGAAGCCTGAGGCTGCTCTGGGATGTACATGCTTTTCAAGAGCAGTGCTGGTTTAATTAGGCTGCATTAGGCTCCACCTTCAACTGCTAATTCCTCTCATTCTCTTTCAGTGTGCTGGGGCAGCTAGTTGTGCAGCTGAGAAGTTCAGCCAACTCAAACCTATTATTTTCTCTGCTGGACACCTGTCAGTGAGATCAGTTCCCCATTTTGGTTCACAGTGTGGATGAGTAAACACTTATGCCAGGAGAAATAAAGAGATAATAAAATGTCAGGAATGAGAGATCAAGGTGCTTTAACTGGTCAAAGGCTGTTGAAAGTTTTAGAGACAGTAGAGAAACCTTTAACACCTTCCCAGGTCAGTAAAGTTCAAGTAATTTATACTTTTCCTTACTTGTACATCAGAAACTCTTTAACATATACACATATATCAAAAATTGTGAAGGAGTGGATAAAAAAACCCAACAGTCTATCTTGGTTTAGGAATGGTATTCTCCATGCCTCTATGGAACTGCCACACCATTTTTCTTTCAAATATTCTGCCACTTTATCAGGGTCCTGTAGTTGTTCAGGGGTGAACTTCCAAACCACTGGAGCAGAATAACCCTTCAAGAGATGACCCATTTTCTCCCACATTCCATGCCACTCATGTCTATCCACTCTTGGGGCAGATCTCCCTAGAAATCTCTTCAATGACTCTAAACATGGTGTGGACCCCCCAGGAGACCTGGAAGACTTAGGAACAAGAATTTGCTTTCCTTAACATCCAAAGGGAATTCAAGTCTCACAAGCTGTTGTAACAAGTCTGAAGGAGGAAAGGGGAGTAAAAGGCTGGGGAAAATCGTCCTCCCCTGTTCCCTCCACAGACTGGATATGATTATTAATGAACTCACAAAGGTAAGGGTAGGAGAGCAGCACTGCATCCACATCCCAACATACTTTCATTGCTCTTGATATCATCATGTCTTAAACTGATATTCTATAGCAGAGCAAAGCAATCCTGATCCCTCTCCCTGCTTTGAAAAAAAGCACCATGATGCACATATGGAAAGATATGCAGAGTTAGGTACCACAGCCACATGAACAGACCAAGCGACATTGTGACCAGTGGCACCAGACCTCATACAGCAAATAGTTAGACCAAACTAGTTTCCAATCCATTCTGGGCAGGTCTGTTGTTATCTCAACCCTTCATGACCTACACTGGACATCAAATAAAGCTGTTCTGGTTTAGGAAAGGTATTCCCCAATTCAGTGTTCCCACTGAAATCACTCCAAAATAAGCATGGCTTGCTCGCTCTTCCCTGTCTCACTCTATTCTCTACCAGGCACTGAGAGGAGAATTGGAAGCACAGAAGGCAAAGATCATGGGTTGAGATAAGAAAAATTTACTGGAACTGGTAATAGGATAAGAAAATAAAAAGTAACCAACAATAATAACAGCAAAATTGTCCAAGAGAGGTGAGTGAATCCCATGTGAATTCTCACCATTGTACCACATGATGCATAAAAATACCTGACTGCCACCACACTACCTTGACCTGGAAAGGACCCTTTCCCATTCCCAGAAAATGATATGGAGTGGTATAAAACGACCACGGCCCCTCCTGGCTACTGCACAAATTAACCCTGTCCTGGCCAGAACCAGGACACAGGCATAGCAAATAACAAATCATCCTTTCTGAAGAGCTAACTTTTCCTTTTCAACTTCAGCCCACAAATTATTTTATCTACCATGCACATATATCTAGAGGTTTTTTTATCAAATAGTGCATCATTTTTTTTTCTATAAATATGTTACAGATGTCCTTTCTTGCAAAAAGAAGGGGGCAAGGTGAAAAAGTCTATTATCTTTGTTCTCCAAGTGACGTTCAAGGCAAATAAAGGGTAAGAATTGAAGGTCATTCTTTCTCTTGTTTATCCAATTCTATGCATAAGAACAGGATTTTAAGAGCATACTAGATGTTCACTGTTAACATTATAAAAGATTTTTTTTCCTTTTATTCACGAGTATTTATGTGACATGCCAGAGATTCTTTTTTTATATCAGCTGAGTGAGTTATACTGGCCCACTTACAGATTGTATTAGAGTATCATAGTGCTTTTTCAACATCTCTGTTTAATGCAGCCTTCCTACCTGCATACTCTGATAGGATTCTTTCTTTTGAACCAGAAAGTCAGTTTTAGTGGCTTTTGTTTCTGTGCAATTGGTGCTGACCCCATGCTGCAGATTTGGTTGTGCCAACACTCCTGCAACATGGAGTTGCCTGGGTTAGGAAAAAAGCTTTCAGGTTTTTTCAGTTTGTTATTTAACCTGAAAATTTTAACTGGGTGCATCTACAGCATATTTCCATAAATGCTTTGAATTGTCACAGGTGACAACAAACTTTATCACAAGTGTGGGAAACATTGGTAAGGGTGAAGAGTGATGTATGAAAAGCAGCAGGGTATCTCATGAGATAGTTTATGATTAATAGGATGTTTTAAATAAAGTTACAGCATTTTTGAAGTTATAAAAATTTAAAATCCTGTTACAAAAGACAGAAAAATATTTTTAATCATGGCTCCTCTTTTTCAGCACCACATCTTTTCGACATATTCTTAATAATTCTATTCCTGATATTTCTGTTGTGTGCAGAAGTGGAACACCTGTTCAGGTTCACTTTGTCCCTCCATCCATTTTTTAGAACCTTTTAATAATGTTTGTTATCTGGGAAAGTTTGTTTTTCTGCTCTTAATGGCCTGATTCATAATTTCCATTGCACTGTTTGATCTTTCCACTGATATAAATTTGGTGCCAGTAATACTAGCAACAACAAAACCCCATCAGATAAGAAATATAAAGAAGAGGATTTAATGGCCCCATCACCAAAAAATTTTTTCATATTAATAACATGTGCCTGAAACAGCTCTCTTATATGACATGAAATTAAATTAACTAATATTCAAATTCTCCAAAACTCCCATACTTGTGGAATTTGGATATGGAGCTTTGCTCTTGCTCGTTTTGGGGCTGGATGGTTATGATACACCTTTTTTCTTCTTGTGGATGTGTTGCTTATTCACCAGTCTGGGCTGTAGAGCTCCACAGCTTAGTGCTGTCAGATAACTTCATTTACCACTTTCCTTTCTGCTGCTCAGGGTGAGAAAGAGGGATGAAACTTCCAGTACCAATTGCTTTATCTACACCAATCCCTCCTCTTCTCCAGAAAAGGTCTAAATTTTTTTTTTTCTGATTCGTTTGGCTTTGTATGGGATTGCTGGCTGTATAACCTTGAAGGAAACAGCTCTTTACACTTTGAAATCAGGAGAAGCTGTTTTTAAGCTTTATTGTTGAAGCCACAAAAGAACTTGCTTTAATATTTTCAGTAATGTTTTCCCAAGATTCATTTTCTTGTCAGTACACTCTTTTCACATCCTCAGTGATTCCACTGCCTATCTGATACTTAAAATAACTAGATATTTCTTTAGCTTCCAGCTCTACCTTTGGGAAGTATAGTAGATTTTCCTCTCATTAATTCATTTTTCTATTATTTAATCTCACCCATTTTTAATTTTCATTTACATGTCTTATTAATGTACTCATGTGATAGCTTTCTAAGTCATCACTGATAATTTTTATTTCAGAGTTTGACATTTTCTCTTGCATATCTCTTACTTTTAATTTAACATAGACTAATTTTTTTTTAAATCATCACTTTCCCAGTAACCTCTTTGGCTGTCTTTCATCTTTTCCTATATAATAAAATTCAACTAATTGTATAATTTAGGTCTTCATTCCTCAATTATGAACTGTAGAGACTGTGAGGAGATGGACAGGTTTTATTTCATATATATTATATAAGGCAGGTCTTTGGTTGTGAAAATAAGCAGAAATTTAAAAATTCATCCGAATTAAATTAAGTGGAAACCTAAATCCATATGCTAGGCAAAGAACCTACTTTGTTTTGCCATACATAACATAGGTTTTTCTTTAAATATCCCTTCACCAAGAAAAACAGATATGAGAAATAGATATTAGTTCTATCAAAGGACATGCAGAAATGTCTCACACTCAAGATTATACACATTTTAAACTATATAATGGCCTCACACATTTTCTCACTCCTGTGTAGAAACATAATAATAGTCTCTCACAAGACTGCCTCAAGTCACAGCTGGCTAATATTTGGAGAAATCACCACCAGCTTTCAGGTCATAAAAAGGGTGGCTCAGCTCTCATTAATAACTGTGTTCCCTGGTTGTCACTGAAATTTGTCAGATCTGAAATGGGAACTTTATATGCCAGTTATTCTGTTTTGATCCTTTGTTCTGCCAAGGGTTCTAGTGCTTGGTAAGATTAGTGGATTGTGTGAGCAGTGATGATGGCAGGGGTGTTCTGTCAAGTTGCACTGATGCTGCACTGCTGGTGGCTCCCCTGAACAGACTGAAGGATCTCAAAACAGTCCCCATCCACAACAACCAACACTCCCCAGCATTTTGTTGCTGTCTTTCCTTTACTTCTTCATTCCATGTGCCATTGTCTATGTATAAACAGTGATTGTTCAGACTTTTCTGATAGCATGAACATGACATTAGTGCAATACAAATAATTTTTTCCCAATTTCAGTAACAGTTTTTTCCCTACTTGATTATATGGCATCAGTTTCTACCTTCTGTAGTTTGCATCTGTCTGCACAAATGAGCAGACAAGATGTTTTCCTTCAGATATGAGAAATTTTTTAAGAAACTGATTCTTTATTCCAACACTTATTGATTTAGAAGCAGATAATTTTCAATATAAGGTTTTTATTATGGTCTCATTTATGGCAGTTAAAGTATCATAAAATTGACAAATGTCTTGGATATCTAATATTCTTATGGGAAGCATGACTTCACACGTGTTCAATACCACACATTTAATTTTACTGATAACGTCTGAAATTCATGTCATCTCACAACCTTACACATTCTTTCAATTAAAAAATACTCTCCTCCTATGTCTGCCCCTTTCCACACTGCTAGAAGTGGCAAAATCAGGCTTCTGAGATTACCTTTGTCTCTTCTATTTCAAATGAAATGAAAAGGTTTAAAAATCACTGGGGAAAACATGAAGCCCTATATTATTTACATGAGTAAGAATTCCACAGATGGAGCCTGACATAAGGGTGATTCAGTAGTGTGGGTTAAGGAGAAAATTCTCCAAACCTTTTCACACCACTAGGAATATCTCATCCAGTGTTTTTCTGAGACTTGGAAAAAAAAATATATATTTTTTTCCCCTTCTACATTGTATTTTGAGTAATTATGCATTCCAGGTATTTTTTTTCTGGCCACCTCACTGTCTTCATTGGGCATTGCACCAGACCTCACTGGCACAAGCCCTAGGCTTGAAGTGCAGATACACCCAGCTTTGCTAACTTGAATGGAATTTTGCAGCTGAAGTGGCTAGATTGTGTTTTGATGAGATTGTAAGCCTCTGTGCAATAATGAACATAAATGGATTGAAATTAATCCTTGCAAAGTACTCACAGACCAAATTCTTGTCAAGCACTACAGTAGTCTGTATAATAAAGGACTGTTGCTCGTGAACCAAAAAAAACCCATATATTTTTTAACAAAACCTAAATCCAAGATTCAGCAGACAAATGAATACTGAGATCAGTAAGGGTTTTGCAGTTTAATGAAAGAATGAGATAGCTCAGGAGTTCTGTGACTGTTTATTTTTTAGAGTACAGTTTCAAATCGTGCAATGTATCTTCAGTTCTACTCTAATAAGATATAAGAGTTCATACTCAGCTTCATGGTGATCTGAAAAAGGTACAAAAGAATTGCAGAAACTTGGCACTTTCATTGAAACCATGGGAAATCAAGGGTCCTCAGCATCTTTGTAAAATGTATGTTAAGTGCCCCAGGCTGATGAGAAAAATTGGAGTCCCATAAATGGAACATGAGTGCCTTTCATATGATCTCCAGTACCTCCATCAAAATACTCTGGTTTATAGTACTAGAATCAACACAAACTAAAAATTAAACTAAACCTAAACAATTGGTAGCAAAATGGATAACCCAAATCTTCTGACTCATTACCTCCTTCAACCCAAACTGGATGCAGCCTTCAGCTGATACTAAAATACTCAGCATTAATCTGTTGCTACGAATGTCACTGCTCTCTACAATTTGAGATTAGATTTTTTTTTTTTTTTGTGTATTACAATTGGCAACTTGGCAGAGCATAAAGTATGAGGTAATTAATTCAAAGAACAGTCTGTGCTTGCAAATTCAAAGCATTTACATATGAACTATCTGCAATTTTTTCAGAAAATTTGTATTCTGAGTACCAGGTACTGACCTCACTGCAACTCCATTACCCCGTACTCATGATGAGTAATATTTTCTGATAGTTTCCCCTGTGTAAAGAATTATCTCATATTTTTAGCATGTAACTCAAACACCACCTTAAAGTAACTTTTGCTCTGTAATTTTTTCATCTCTGATGAAGGTGAAAAGGTACAGACAAACATGCCTTTACTGCCTTATCTGACTTCTGTACATTCAAAACTACTGAAGATGTTTTCTAAAAAGTTAGAGACTGCTGGTTTTGGCTCATTTCCCCTGCTGGAGCACACTGTACCTGGTTCACACTTCATTCAATCACTGGAAACTTGCCTTGTATCCAGTCATTTGGGTTTTGTGAGGACAAAGAGCAATATAAAACCTAAAAGGCATCAAATCAAATGAGCAAGGGAGCTGAGTAAGGGTCTGGAGCATGAGTCTGATGAAGGGCAGCTGAGGGACTCAGGGTGTGTAGCCTGGAGAAAAGAAGGCTCAGGAAGGATCTTATCACTCCCTAAACTCCCTGAAAGGTCAGTGGAGTTCCTCATCTCCCAAGGAAAGGGCCTCAAGGTGTGCCAGGTGAGGTTTAGACTGGATATGACGGAAACTTTCTACACTGAAAGACTGGACAAGCACTGGAACAGTCTGCCCAAGGGAAGGGTTGAGCCATCACCCATGGGGATATTTAAAAGCTGTGTAGATATGGCACTTAGGGACATGATTTAGTGCTGGGTTTGTGGTTGGATGGTGATCTTAAAGGTCTTTTTCAGCCTAATGGTTCTGTGATTCTATAAGTATGCTCCTTTACTAAAAAGGAGAACTCTCCCTTCTCTTGACTGATAAGGGAAATTTTTGCTGTACTTTATAGTTTAGCTTCTAACTCTTTATATAGTATTATGCGTTGTCTATACATACTTTATACCATGGAAATCAAACCTATAGGAAGCATAAGCAGACTTTATATTTTAATTAATCAAATATCTCTGAATTGTTCCTTGTTCACTTTTAAAGTAAATAAGCAGTCTTAGCTCCAAGTTTGTCTCCATAGCAGCAAATGAAGGCATTTCTGTGAGATCCCTGTGCCCAGTTCCCTTCGTGCAGCCAGCAGCTCTGCCACACAGTCTGTTATGCACCCTGCTCAAGCTTCAGCAGAAGCAGGCATTTTCAGGTCCCAGGACTTCTGTTAAAACTCAGATGATTATCATACTCTTCCTAATTTCCAGGCGAGGTATCAGAACTCTGCTTTAACAATTGTGGCATCTCTTTAGTTTACAAAATCTCTGTTAAAACATTTTTACTATTCTACTCCAAATTCATCAAAGAGGTAGAAAAATCAGCCCTTACAGAGCTAGTTCGCTCAAACACTTAAAGGAATGGTCAAGATTAATAATAAGGTTTAATTTCACTTAGAATTAATTTAATTTTTTATAACCCAGTTTTATAACCAAGGTAAAAAGAGGTTCTAACTTGCCACATCCTTATAGGTTGATAGGCTAATTTGGTAGGAAGTTAGGACACATATTACCTGCTCTAAAAATCCACAGAAAAGATCCTAAAGAATATTACAATCCATCCCACTTCTAATTAGCTATGTATTTTTGTAAAAATTCTGTTTAAAATTTAAAATCCATTTTCTGAAGGAAAAAAAAAATCTGAATTTCTGTTACAAATCCTGAATTTCTTTTACAAATCCTGAATTTCGTATAACTTAAATGACTTTGAAAATCAGGGATCAAATTAGAAAGGTCAAAGCCACAACAGTGCCTAAATATATTTTTGGATTTGGATTCTGGTGCTTCAAATACTTTTCCTGGTAGTGCCATGATGGATGATAGCACTGCAGGCTTTGTATCATGTTTAACACTCCTCCCCCCACACAGACATGTGTCACCATCTAAGTATTTATATTAATGACTGGGATCCACCTTGGATTTGATTTGGGTGTAGCCCCAGCCAGGATCTTGCACTGCCCAAGGTGTGTATTTTTAATAAATATTTTATTACTTTTGCTCTGCCTAGTCTTTGTCAGGTCAGCCTTTCCAGGCATCAATATCAAAACATTTGCTTTTAGAAATAAACCAATGCTCTCTATAATTTAGAAATTTAGCAATTTAGATTATTTGGAATGTCCTTCTAAAGTATTGTATAAATGTACATAAAAGTCTCGATCATTAACAAAATTCTGTTGCCATGGAAAAAACATTTGTTTGTTTTGGAATATGTTTAGCAGTGTCAACTACTGTTGTAATAACAGTAAATTATTTTACTTCACTGCTGAAAAGTGACCATATATATACTAAAATAAAATACCAAACTCTTCTGATAAGAAGTTTTCATACTACCATAACTACAAACAATTAAACCAGGTTGTTTTCTTGTCTTTTCTCTGTAGAAAAAACTTACATGCATAAATTTAATTTTTAAACTAAGTTTTCTAAATCCCCTGTTTGGATTAGTGAGCTATATAGCTGAGCTGAATAACTTGCTAAATGCATATAAGCTTAACGACAGAAAAATTCATGACAGGAAAATTTAAGACAGTGTTTAGATACTTATTTGCAGAGGCGTATTCAAATTGGATTCAATAATGGCACTGGAGTGCAGTTCATACATTAACAGTAAAGGCAAGGACAAACAGAGAAAGAGAAAATTTTGAGTGTCTTTGATAGATGATGACTAAGAATGGGCAGAGTAATAGTATACAAAACAATGAAGGACACAAAGATTCACAGCTTCTACTCAACCCATTTTTCAACTCAAGCTGAAGGACTCATGGCATATGATTAGAATTTTAAGGTAAGAAAAATATCTTAACTAACAAGCCTTCTAAAGGTTTATATAGAGGCTAAACACCCTCTGTACTGAGGCTTTACACAGATCATCAACTTCATGGCAACAAAAAGTAGTCAGCTCCTTAGTGGAAAATGAGACAACCTATTTTTTATATTTAACAGTAGGATAGGTTTGGGACTGCTCTACAAAAACAAGCTGATTCACAGAAGGTTAAGAGCTAGAAGCAATTCACTAACGCACTGGATAAAGTAAGATAGTGGTAAATCTTTTTGTATCAAAAGAGTGATATATTAATAAAGAAGCTTGCTTAACCATTGTTCTATAGCTTGCTCCACATTAATTTCCCTGTGTAAACAAGTCTTGGAATTCATAGGGAGAAAAAAAATCTAAAAAGACAATATAAATACCTTATAGTGTGGGATTTACATTTATCATCTGTTGGTGATTGCATCAATTATGAATATGTACTTGGCAGATGATAAGCTGAGTACAGTTAAGTGGAATTTATGTTCCTCAAGCTGGCCTTGCCCAAAAAGCACAAACATTGATAGGCCACTGCTGTTTTTCTGATGTCACTGGCACCTACAAAACTGCTCTGTCTCCTCCGGTTCCTCTCAAGGCATGGCATTACTCTGTGTTTGTTCCTCATGGATTTTCTGGAACTGTGAACATGCAGCTTAGTTTCTATTCTGCTTCTGCTTTTTCAAGAAAGTGTTGTGAGTTCCTGTGAAACCGTATGAACCTGTTATGCACAAATATGTCTCCATTCTAATTGCAGGATGGGCTTACATTTCTGACCAGGTAAAACAAATGGAATGCAGGCAATTTCCTAATGTTGCTTGCAAGTGTAAAGAGCAACAATGCATTTAGCAATTAAAATTTTGTGGGTGGTCCCTTTAAATGTATATTAACTTTCCTTTCCAATTTATTAGAAAGGGGAAACTTGTGCTGACAGGGGTGCAATCTTCTGGGGGTGGAAACCAGGCACTATCCAATCAGTGAAGATGGAGGTGGGAGGAACAGCTGCTTCTTAATCAATGACACATAAATAATAAGTCCCATTGGTTTATTTATATTGTAAACTTAAACAACAAACATCTGTTTCCTGTGTTTTCTTCCTAAAGGCCCTGACATTTACAGCATAACCAAACCTTCTTATATTTTTTTCATGATAAAATAGTTTGAAGCAGTCAATAGTAGGAATGCTATTAGTATTAAAAGAACACACAAACCCCAAAACTACTACCACCACAACAAAAAATCAAAAATCACACAGAAACTGCAACCAAACTCAAAACAAAGATCCAAAAGAAAAACACAGTTTTCTTTGAGTTGTTAATTTTCTATGTTATATGCTACCAAATGCAGTGGTAAAACATGGGGGGAAAGATAGATTAAGATTTTGGGGTTTTTTCCTCCTTTTCTACTGTCTTCATGAAGGTTTGGAAAGAACAAGTACCTGTGATCTATGACACCTACTCAACTTGTAGATACATTATGTTTCTCATACAAAATTAATTATGAATCACTGTTCACATCTCAAGCATCTTTTAAAATCCTGTTGTTTTTTCCTTTCTCTCTTTTGTGCATCTACAAAACCAACCCATTTTTAGGTCATGTATGCTTGGGGTATGAAGTACTGCTGTGGTAAAGGGTGATAGGCTCTGCTTAAGTCCATAGGCTATATGGAAGGTCAGAGAGAATTGGAGAAAAAGGAAAAAAAAAATCCTACAGGGCAAAGACTTGTTTTATAGTGAAATTCAGTGCCCTGAAAATTGATGTTTGATTCTACATATAAAAGTGTCAAGTTCTTAGTTATGTGTTTGTCTTCCAGAAAAATGTACCTAAAATCACAGATTCATTTAAGTTCAGTGGAATTTATCCACTGTGTAGGAAATAACTTTTGAAGGATGATTGCAAATGAAGAAATGTAGACAGAGATAACTATTTCAGGATGTTGTAAATGGCATTATATTCATTTATGTCAAGGTGTGGTATGTGTTAAAGATAGAATTCAGATGTAAAATGCATTTTAATAATTAATGGAAAATGTTAAAATTATATTTATACATCATATGCATGATACATATGTGATTGTCTGTATCTGTGAAATTTTATAAATCTCTATGAAGTGTAGATTCACAATTAGCTATATGACCCGACCCTCCAACTCTGATAATGGATTAACAAGACACTTGGAAGACATTTCATTATTTTAAGTGTCAAATTAGCATATACTAATTGTCAAAGATTTATTAAAATATTTGGAAAAAATTGATTCCATATTGTCTAAATATTGTGCGAATATATTATATTCCAAAAATTGGATAAATTTGAAATATTTTTTGCATATATTCAAAAATAATCACTTCATGCTTTGTTTAAAAAATGTCCCTCAATTTAATTTAAAAGGAGCAAAAAAATATTTGGCATCTAGAAACAACTTTTCCAAAATCTTGCATGACATAATATTTATTTTCCAGGAAGGCTGTGCAGTCTTGCATGCAAAAATGGGTAATTCCAGCTACTTTCATTGTACCTAGAAGTTGTTTTCAGAAACCTACAAAAGATTTTGCTTATAAACTCCTCTTTCTACAGTATACTAAAGAG
>PYHW01009386.1:502187-518548 GCA_013186435.1 Turdus rufiventris
GCGCACCGGACTATAAGGCGCACTTCCGGGTTCAAGGGAAAATTTTAGTCAAAAGGGTGCGCCTTATAGTCGTGAAATTACTGTAATTTGTGTCTTTACTGGCCCTATTCAATTGTACTTCATTTTCGACTCTGTTTTGCAGTACTATTTCAACAATGAGATAAACTATAAAACATAAATTAATTCGGTGGTTTGAGTGCTCACCTGGAAAGTGGCATACCTGAGTTCATCTCCCTTCTCCAAATCACGTCATGTACAAGCAGAATTTGGAGAAGGAAATAAGGATAAAGTTCTATGTTGGCTACAGGTACAGCTGCCTCAGAAAGATTCTGTTCCTCCGTCACTGTCTTGAGCACTCATGGCAACAGATCTCAGAATAAGGTGTGAGGTATTGCTTTAGAATATTGCAATACCAACCTTTGCCACCTCACTTGATCTTTACCCTTTCAGAACCCCAAATATCAGAGGAAACAACCATTCATTTGATATTTATACAGATAAGAATACAGCTTTATTCTCGTTTGACATTTAAATACAGTTACGTTATGGTTTTTCAGATAAATGTCAAACGAAAGGTTTCCAATTCTGACATTTTTTAATAGTACGCCTAAAAATGTTGCAATCAAATGAAGGACTGTGATTCATGTGGCACTTAGCATGGTCTGCCTGTCTTCTACACACAACTTGAAGGCTAATTCCAGCTAAACAGAGATCAGTATGGTAGCCTTTAACGAAAGAGGAGAACAAGAGAGTTCTCTGTAGAATTAATCATGCTGAAGCAAAATTCCTCCTAATTTTCAGATAATAAAAAAGTGTAAGTCTAGGTATCAGAGAGGTAAATAGATATTCTAACTTTGTCAGTCTCCAAGATTCTCTAACTGGGTTCTTCTAGTCATGTCACACATGGATGTTTCAATGTTTAATTAAGGATTTTCTTCTTTGTAGATGCTTGACATTATACAGGATTTTCATTTAGCAGAGTGATACCCCAACACACCAAAATCATAATACATGAGCAAATTATTCTTCACAGAACACAAGAATTTGCACCAGACAGTTGGACCACAATACAAGTGGTTTGAGACTTTATATTCTATTCCATGTGAGTGTGCTAGCTCACACTCTTGATTAACTCAGACAGAAATGTTCACACAACCCATTCCACTCAACTGAAATAAGGCCACCCTCTGGTTCCCTTAGTATTGAGCTAAGTTCAATTTTCTGGCTGTTTTGATCAGTCACTCCTTCCACTTTTCCCAGAGCTACATGAGCATATCACATTCCTCCATAGCCCCTGAGTTGTCTCCATTGCAGAAGTTTATTGATCAATCATAAACTAGTCACAGACTAGTCCAATACTTTCCTAGAACTGAAAGAATGGGTACATATAAGAAAAAAAGAATAAAAGTAAATCAAAACCATAGTGACTCTTAATATAAGCAAATAAACTACCATCTTTCAGAGATTCTTAACTATTTACCTAATAGATTAAATTCAATTTTCTCTGAAAAGAGTTCACTTGAGATCAAATAGACAGATGTTCTTCAGCTGGACAAGCAAAGCAAGACAATATGTCATTGAGATTACTTCAGAAAAAGAGTTTTTCAAAGACGTATTTGATTTCTGACAGCATTTCTTCAATGTTGTTGAAATCCACTGTTGACAGTACATTGTCTTTATAAGACCTTGAAAGTATGTGAGTAAATACTGACAAGTTTGGGGATTTATCAGTAAGTTACTTTGCAGTGTGTTTTACAGTGATACAAGTCCTTAAAAGAGATTCAGTGAGATTTAATTGCCTTATATTTCTTTGCTCTGTTAAAGGAGAAAGGGATCTAACCGCACATTTTTTTAGATACATAGTTTTTTTTTTTTCGGCACTCAAACTTACTGCCTAATTATTAATAGAGCTAAAATTTTTTAATTTGTAGACTCAGTGACTTCTGCTCTTTCTAGAAGTTATTGGGCAGCAAGATGTTGCCACTGACTTTTGACTTACAGTATTTTCACGACTATAAGGCACACCCTTTTGACTAAAATTTTCCCTCGAACCCGGAAGTGCGCCTTATAGAACGGTGCGCCTTATCTGAGGGACCAAGTGGCAAAAGTTACCAACCCAGAAGTGTGAGCCGCGAGGGGGAGTGGGCCCGCAACAGGGCTGGGCTGTGAGGGGGAGTGGGCCTGCAGCAGGGCTGGGCTGTGAGGGGGAGTGGCCCTGCGGGGCTGTGCCAGGCTGTGAGGGGGAGTGGCCCTGCGGGGCTGTGCCTCACTGTGAGGAGGGAGTGGCCCTGCAGCAACGTCGGGATGTGAGGGGAGAGGGGCTCCATGGGGCGGGCCCTGTGCGGCATCGGGGCAGCCCCGGTGCGGGGCCAGGGGGAAAGCCGCTGGAATCAGGGCGGCTGCCACGTGGAGGAGGGGGAGAGCCGCTGCAATTGGGGCAGTGGCGTCACGGGGCGAGCCTGCCAACATCGGGTCACTCGAAGTGCCAGGGGACTCCCGGAGCGCCCCGGCAGCGCGCAGTTCCTGGTGCACCAGGGGGGACGCGTGACACCTGGAGAGCCAGGGAACTCCCAGAGCAGCGGGCATGCCCCGCGGATGCTGCACGGAGCGGCGGCGGCCATGCCCCAGTCCCCATGACGCCCCATGGAACGGTGGCAGCCATGCCCCGGTCTCCGTGACACCCCACGGAGCGGCGGCAGCCATGCTCCAGTCCCCAGGATGCCCCATGGAACGGCGGCGGCCATTGCCCAGCCCCGCGGACGCCGCACGGAGCAGCAGCGGGCATGCCCCGTCCCCGGGGACGCCCCACGGAGCGGCGGCAGACATGCACAGGCTGGGCCAGGGGCCAATGGCTGCCGGGTTGAGGCGGGGCTTTGGCCAGCAACAGCGCAGGGGAGCTGGGGGCGGAGCCTCACTGCAAAAGAAGGTGCGCCTTATAGTCCAGTGCGCCTTATCTGATCTACAATTTTGCGAATTTTGCTGACTCCTGGGGGGGTGCGCCTTATAGTCCGGTGCGCCTTAGGGTCGTGAAATTACTGTATATAGACCTCTAATAAGGCATCCTTAATAAAAAGATACATTAATATTATATGAACATTTTAATTTTTTATCTATAATCTGCAGCGAGTTATGCTCAAGAAAATCAGAGCACTCTAGTACATTTCAGCTTTATGTAGAAGGGTTTAGAAATACCTTTACACTCGTAGATAAACTACAACGATTGGAGGCACAGGATCATGGCATGAACTGCAAGCTTCCCAAGCAAACTGTTCCTTGTTCTGCTTTGACTCTGTTCTTTTGGCAGGGAGGGACTGGAGCAATTTGTTTCTAGTTTAGAGGCTTATCAGTATATGTCATTAACATAACAACCCCTTGGAGCAAAGAGATATGAAAGAGAACAAAGGAATGAACCATCAGGAATGCTTCTGGAACTGACTGTGAAAGCATAGTCTGAATAAGAGGGAGAGAAAGGAACTTGTAGACATGCAGATATTTTTCTTTTTTTTGCCAATTACCTTCAGCTATGAAGCTGTATAGACTACCCTCAAGTAAAATTTGTCATTAACAGTAGTTTGACATGTACAATTGCCACTCTTTCTGGTAATAATAAAAAATATTTATTATAATTTTTATGATATTTATTATTTATTATGTATTTGGTACCCCATGGTGAATACCCTCTGTCTTTTTTGTGCTTTTTGCTATGGGCGGTGCTGTGGTTTATGTGATTGTAGTCAATTGTTATTCCAGTTTATGATCTCTCCTTATTGTTTCTTCATTATCAGACAGGAGGGGGTGAAGGCAGCAGCTTGAGTGGGGTGTAATTTTCCAGCTGGGTTTTAAACCACCAGAGCATTTTATTCAACTCACATACCACCTTTACCCTGGCAGAATGCCCAGAGGTATTTCACTGTGGTTCACAAAACTATCATTAAATGCCATTAATCACTTCCATGAAACAAAGCAGAAGAAATTCTGAAGTGAACTAGTTTCTGTTTTCACCTAGTTCCATGTGATTTTGTCTCCTGGAATTGCCCACTGACAGAAAATGGGCTGCTCACCACCACGTTCTGTATCCCACCATAGCTGTTGTCAGACATATCCATCATAAGCAAAAGCTTCAATCCTTCAAGCCCTGTACATAGATAACTGTACACAGTTGAATCTGGCTTGGTCCCAGTTTCCATCTGGAGCAAGTGCTCATCTTTAGGGTTATATGCCCACTCTCCTGCCCCAGAACTGAAAACTGAAATCAGAATTAAACTGTGAGTTCGTGAAATAAGAACTTACTTTGAAACAAGCCTTTATGAACGACAAAAAGGCACTTCTTTTGCTTTAAATCACGAGTTTGAGGACAATTCATCTTGAAGATAGGCAAAATTTCTACACTGGCATTTTTATTTTGTTCATGAAAAGGAGTTTCACCCATTGAGAATTTTTAATCCTACTGGGTGATTTTGCCAGCATTGGAGATGTGAGCAAGCATAATGCTTAAAGGCAGAAAGAAAATCTGTAGAGTGAGGTCCCTTCAGCATTTTGATATTTGTGCAGGTGAATAATGGCAAGGTGGACAGGAGAACAAGAAAAATGGTAGGATGTGGAAATAGGAAGCTGAGTAACTCCCTATTTTCCAGCTGGTACCTCTTGGAATTTTTTTCTTGAAGCTGTGGATGATAAGGGAGGTAAACAAACCTTAAACCCATTCTTCCATGTTATTTCCGCCAAAATGTGTGGAAATGTGTGTTACCAATAAAGACTAATCACCAGGACAGAAATTTGCCACCATCCCAGTACAAAATATTCCCAGTGTAGCCTCTGATTAATATGGCACTGCAAAAACATGAGCCAAAAGCAGATATGCCAAAAAATAGTTTTTCATATTTTTAGACATGGAGTTCCAAACTAGATAGAAAGGTTTGTCTGAAATTTGTCAGTCATGGGAAGTCCATGGAAAAGACACAATTTGAAATTGAGTCTAGATCAGAGTTAGTCATTGGACAGTTGTTTTAATTCCCAGAACATCCATAGGATAACCCTAAGGACAAAATGATAAAATTGAAACTTCATTAAACCACTTGGCCTGATTTTCTTTACAAACAGGACTTTTAAGTTTACTAGATGAAATGGGCATTACTGAACATGATATTTAATTCTTTGTCTTGAAATGCGTGGAATTTTTATCTCTCTTCAGTTATTTTATTTCATTCTGTGGTCACAAAAAAATTTTAAAAGTCCAGATATCCCTTATATGTCATAAGCTAAAGTGTTTTCTTGAATTTTATTCATTACCTATCCTTATACAAAGAATCGTCTTAATATGGATTTGAAAAAATTAGTCTTCAAAAATGTGTACTTTGAATGCGTTTGTAAGAGAATGTAGAAAATCCACTGCAAAACATCCCTTTCAAAGATCAGACAGACCAGAAGGAAAAGAATGGCCATTGCCACACTTGGAATTTTATTGCATGTCTGGACCAGGTTTGCCTTTCCACCTTGAAAATGAAATTCACATCTGCTTAAGTTTTTTCAGCAGTTTATAATCCCCACTACTGAAATTAGAAACAGGTGCCAGTTAAATGAGAGGCAACATGAAAAAAACCCTGCACTATATGCTTTCCATATGATGAGTGAAGTGTAAAAAAAGAGAAGAAAAAGGTTATTTCAAGTCATACAGTCACAGAATCAAAGAATCCAAGTAAAAAAAAAAAAAAAAATCATGCATGTAAGACTGTACCTTTGACATGATTACATCCGTACACATTAAGATCTGAAAGAAGGACCATCCAATTCCTTTCTCCTAAAAAGTCCTAAATGTCAGGTTGGGTAGGAGACAATCTACATAACATGTTGCTCATTTACAGGCTATGATGGACTAATAAAACCTTACTTTTTTACAGTAGGAGAGAGTCAGTTTTACAGCTATAATGATAGGGGAAATGGTACTGCCAAAGCAGAAATAGCAAATAGAACATTTGATATTTCTTTGCTTTCCAATTAATTCTTTGCATTCATACAGCCTGAAAGTCACAGCCAGGCTTCAAATCTCTTCAAAACTACAGGAAAAATTTTGTGAAAGCCCAACCTATAACTTAATGTCTTTTACATGCTTTCAAGGCCTTTCGTATCTTCTTTACATAAGTATCTCATCTCTCTCTCTCTCTCTCTCTATATATATATATTTCCTTTTTTTTTTCCAAGGCCTTTCATTCAGATGATTGAAGCCAACACTCTAAATTTAGAAATATAAGAGAAGTCATAACATAACTAAATAAATGCAGACAGATTTTAAACTATTTGAAAGTTACAATGCGTTTGTTAATTATAATGATGGAAATCTTTAGAAAATGTAAAAATTAAAGTTGTAATTCTCTTTCACCACAAAGAAATCAGAATCACATAATTTTTTAAGGCTTTCAAACTCCTAAATTTGCCTTGTTTTACAAGAAAATGTTATGAATTTACCATATGGAAAAAGCATTTAATGGAAGTAGAGATTGATTCCTAATCGTCTGTTACAATTGTATTTTTTAGCATATTGCATTCTAAATACTGTACTTCTGTATACTTTTTGATATAATTTATTAAAAAAATTCGAAAGTGTGGAAGAAAACTACTTTTTTCACCCAATTTTAAATAGCATTATACTATTAATATATTCTGGTTTGTGTCCAAGAATGTTAGACAGAATGATGTTTTAAATAAATACTGAAAGAATTATAATTGTTTTATCAAAAAAAACTCCAAGCTCCATTAAATTAACCTAAACATGAAAGAACATTCTATTCTCTATGAATGAACAGTTTTAGGTGCTCAAGAAGCTTCTAGTGATAAAAAGCCTTTATATGATAGCAATAGCTAAACTAAACAGTGCTGACTTTGATTTTTAGCAAGCCAGGTAAATTTTGTTTTCACTACATAAATTTAAAAGATGAGGAACACATTTTGCTTCAGAAATTTTCTAATATTCCTTTATACTCTTTCTAGTAGGAATAGAGAATTCCTACTATATTCTTCCTGTTCTATAAGTCAACTATTCTTGTACTACACAGAATGCTGCATATCGTGCAAATCAAATTATTTTTTTTCCCTTGAACTAGGAAAACCTTTTTTTTACTTATGGTCTCTTACTAGACTCTTGACTTTTTCACGGACATGGTCCAAACCCTACATATTCAGGTGTAGTCAAGTACATAGAATTTTCATGTATCAGAGAGAGGGAGTGAATTTTACCCATTTATTTAACAATATTACAATACCTGATGGTTAGGACATACTCCTGCAGTGGGAGTTTTGGACTTTTATCCTTGCTTTCATATTTTCTCCAATGACACTATGTGTATGCAAAATACATTCACAAGCAGCAATACACAGTACAGTCCGCATTTGTTTCCTTCCAGAATTTCTGGGATACAATGGACACCTCGAGATCTTTGGTTGTTATGAGTTTAAGGACTTCCTGCGGTTTAGACACGGGCATCTAAATTCTCATTTATGTCCTAGACAGGTAAAGCCTTCACCAAATATTTCCTAAGTACTTAGATAGTATGGGTAAAGTTTGAATTTAACAGAGCTGGAAGAGAGGGCAGAGGAAAACAAATAGGATTTTATTCCAGTGTCATAGTCAGGAAGCATCAGGGGCAGGGCAAAGATCTTTCCTGATAAAATAAAAAACTATTGTACTCAAGCCAAAACATATGGTGCAAGGAAGAGGAGGTGCTTCTTGCAAGCCAAGTATAAAGAGGCACTGCTCCTCAATTTAAGGAGCAGCAGTAGATGGGATAAGAACTAAAATGACTTTTCCTCTCATAATTTAACAAGTATTTGTGCTAGATCCTTCTCAGAGCTAAAGGGTGTATTGGAAGAACACAGTGCTCAGCATTTCTTAAGAATAATTACCTTTTTTCCTATTCTGACCACGTGCTTGATGCTGTTTTGGCATAAAGGAAGGTATAGCTCATGTTCAGGTCTGTAATTTTTGGTTAACAGAGCTGTGAATCTTGTGACAAGCAGCAGCAGTCTTTGAACTGCCCAAATGGGAGCTTCTATCACTTATTCAACATTCCTAATTACCTACACTAGGTTCTGCAAACGGTACCACAGCATATGACTGAATGTGAAGATAAGATCAGACATTTATTTAAGGAATTTGGCTGCAAAACAGCGATACTCTACTCTCAAATCTGCTTTCTATTACATTTTATTGTGCTTTGCCTTTCAGCATATGGATTTTGCTGACATCTTAAGGAACACAGAATTATAGTTTTAGGCATATGGTGAGGTAGCTTCATTGATGATTGGATATTTTGAAATTAAGGTGGTCTCAAAGGTTTTCACAAAATCCAATGCATGTTATTTTTCTGGAATGTATAAAATTAAAAAAACCCTGACCCTTTTACCTGAAATATCTTCATGATTTCCACATTGTGTTAAAAATGGTCACTTGATGAATAAAAATTTAAGATCAGTTTTTTTATTTTCAGTATATCTAAATCAGCACATTAAAAAAAAAAAAAAAAAAGATGTCCTATGTGAAATTTTGGCTTCTTTAACAGCATGTTTTTGTGATACCATTTGTGAAAGAATGTAAACTTTTGAGAAGACATCTGCAAACCACAAACTTCATAAAATTCTCTACCATTTCACTTGCTGATGCAGAATCGTGAAAGACCAGCATACAAAAAAAAAAAATTACATTCCTCCTATAAAGAACCAAATGCGTTTTTAAATCGTTGTGGGAAAGTTTGCAATTCGGTTTACTACTATTCACACTCAGTACAGGATTGACCTTTGGTCAAAGTTTTGCATTAATCTTGATCATCACATTCAATCTCTTCCTCATGCTCTCTTCTTTTACTCTGTAATACTTTGGTTTTTCTTCCAAAAAGAACTTTAGCAGTAAACTGAATGTTTTCAGCACCTCAAACATGATGAAATTATGGGAATTTCCTGAGTTAAGTCCCTGTTTGGTCGCTTCTGAGGTTGGGACAGGAGTCAGCTGAGTTCTCCATGAGTGAGGAGGGAGCAAAAAATCCAAAAATACAAAAATCCAATTCCTTGGGAAGACTATTTCCTGCAGTGTCCCTTGGGAGAACTTGCACTTTTCATTTCCAGCCCTAATGAACACAACTATGACATGAGTGTTTGAAGAGAGGAAGCCCTTCAGTGATGCAGGCAGAGCATAGGAAGGACAAAGAGCCCAGAGACAGGACTGGGAGAAAGTAATTGTGGAGCTTAAGGCAAGCCAAAAGATATGGGGCAAAAAAAAGGTCAAATTTATTTAAGTGTATACATTTGGAGAAATTCCCAGCTCCAAGACTGGCATATTAGAACATGCAGAATAGGGAATAAAAAATCCACAAGGTTGTGATTTTTGCATCTTTATTTTAGTGTATTATGTGTTTTTTCCTTTGGTTCAACCTGTTTTTTTTTATTTGCTGCATATATACTGAAATATGTGTGTACTAGCTAATATGCTGTTTCTCTCAAAACAGTAATTTAAGATGAATCTCATTAAATCCCTTCTTCCTGAGCAGATAAACAAAATGCTAATGTGTTTTTAATGAGGTAAGGTGATTTCTTGCTGTGAAAATGGGCCTAGACCTTTAAAAACACAGTTTTCTTTCTACCCAATGAGGGTAATGATGAGTTTTCATCAATGCATCATTGTCTTATTTGCTGCTAAGACTGACCTAGTGAGCTACATATAAGAGCTAGGGACTTCTCTRCCAATAAAAAATTCATTATTGCCCTTCTGAAATTGAATTGTTTCATTGTTTGAATTGCTATAAAGCCATTATCATAAATTTCTACAATCTTGTTTGAATTACAGATTACAGTTTTGTCATGTTTCTCTTTTTTTTTTTTAATTTAGGTTTCCCAGTTATTGCTGCTGGTCCCATTCAAATGATGCCCACCAGAAAGGGAGGGCATTTATTTTTGGGGAGTTCACTGTGCTCTGAGTAATTTCTCATGGTTGGAACAAAATCTGACTCTCTCTTTCTAAAAAAACATTCTGTCATGTTGAAGAAACTTGTTAGGAAATACAGAATCTCTCACTTAGCAATTTTATTTCTAAAAAATAATACTAAAATAATAATAATTTTAAAATTCCTTTTTTTTTTGAGGGAAGCATGGAAAGGATTGAAAAAGAGTAGGAAAAGTGTTTCTCAAAGCAGAGCATCTCAGTATTTTTAGAAAATAAACACAGAAGGAAGACTGAAAAATAAGTGAAATTCAACTTCTGAAACACAGAAACTTCCACACAACTGCTTAAAAACAAAACAAACAACAACAAAAAAAACAGGAAGTAAATTTTACTCTTTATCCAAACCCTTCAGAACCTCTTTGGTGTCACTTAATACAGAGCACTCTGGGTACCTCCAGAAATTTCTGTTATCTTTATATATTTGACACTTCAGATTGAAATAAGACAATTACAAAAATATTCATGATTTTGTGTGTTTTGACGTTATGCTGAGGTATTTCAAGGTTTTTTTCCCCTGAATTAATTAAATTATTTCCTGAAATTTGTATATTATATATATATCTGGGGATATATTATTATTACAATGATTTTTAACATTTTGGGTTTGGCTTTTGTTTGCTTTTTACATTTCAGTCATGGTAACAGGTATGGCAGACCTGTTGCAAATTTGTGTTACAATTTGTCTGTGGGGAATATTTTGTCTTTTACAATAAATAAATTCCATGTGTTTCTCATTGTCTTCCTAATTTTTAATTCATGATAATAATTAGATTATTTCTTATACGTTAAGTTAGCAAAGCTCTAAAATACACAGCTGTCTAATTTTATACAAGGCATTGGAAAAGTTCAAATTTATGTAAAATCTCTGCTTTTGGGTACAGCCATAATGTGAGGTATACTTTTACCAATAAGCATATAAATAAATATCTAAATGATTAATTTATGATGCATGCAAAAAGATAGATCTGAGACAACCTTGGAAGCTATTTGCCTTTCATTTCCTGCTTGTAGAAAAACTGCTTCCATAAAATAATTATTGACTCCAAATTGAACTTCAGGAAGTTGCAAGAGTATTTTGTGAATTATTGGCACTTAGCTTTTTTCCACTTGGGACTTCTCGTGGAAAAATACATATTTTTAGAAATATCTGAGGCCAATTTATTACTTCATTGGTAATAACAAATACTGATCTAAGTGTGCAGATCTAGACAAAGGAACTTTTTTGGGAGCATTTTATTTCAAAGAATGGGCATTGGTTTTGAAGAAAATTGAGCAGTGCCATCTTTTGTTAGAAGAGACTAACTGCAACTCTCAAGTGTCAATATTTAAATCAGTTTTGATTTGAGCACACAAATTTCAATCAGTTTTGTCTAGCACTAATAGGACAGACTTTTTTTCTTACTAAACACAAGAAATGACATTTACTTTATTTGGTGAATTTGCTCACTGAAGGAAAAGACTTCAAGAATGAAAATTGTTAAAACAAATCTCAGGACCTGCCATTACACCGGAAAGATAACCTATAAATGAAAACATTCGGGTCAAATCCATACAAATAGGTTGTGTCTTTTTTATAATAAAGACAATGCATTTGAGTTTACTGTAACTGATGTTTCTAAGAAAAGGAAAAAAACCTGTACCTGTAACATTTTCTGCTGCTGAATCACACTTTTCTGAGAAGAGAGATCAAGTAGAGGGTGGCCAGAAGGTCTTTGCTTTCTGTTATGTAGCTCAGGGAGGAGAGAGTAAAAACAAAAACAACAGGTAAAGAACATAAAAACACAGAAAACTTTTTATCTTTGATTTTACTCTTTGTGTGTGATGGTGACTTAGCAGGTACAGTTTTTAAGAAATAGCTCAGTGAAGTTTCATATCGCATTTCAAAACCACAGTTCTGTTTTTTTTTTTTTTTTAGAATGGCTATCAATTCTTCATTTCCTTAAGTGTAAAGACATGTCAGATATATTATTTTATCTATTTTTTTAAACTTTTACTTTGTTATAATAGTCCTTTGAGTTCTTTCTGTAACTTTTGTAGTTGGTCAAGTCAGGACTCCTAAATCCGGATTTGACTCGCAACTTTTTGCTGAAGGTGAACAGAAGATTACCTATAGGCCTCTGTAGTTTGATGCCAGTACCTCAGTAGGAGCCAAAAGGAAGAACAGAGAAAACTTGTGTGTTTACTTAATATATTAAATGCATTTATAGTTCAGACACTGCAGCACACCAGTTCCTCCTTCCCACCATACAATAAATTCCCACATGGAGGTGCAAGATGATGGAAAGTGCTTATAGGAGAGTGAGAGAAGTGAATATGCCAGAACAGACAATAATCCTCCTTAATATGAGTACAAGGTATAAACCATCATTTCATGTGAAAATCCCTATACAATAATATACATATATACATATATGTAAAATAATATATACATTAATTTTTCTTGAGCTGGTAGAACTGCCACCAGTCATCTTCAAATGCAGTAGGAAGCACAAAACTTGAATCATCCTCTGCATCTGTGGCTACAAAAGCTTCTGTATATTCTCTCTTCAGATACTACCTGAGTTTGAAAACTGGATATATCTAAAATGACAGACACCATATTCTTGATGTCTCCAAAACCCAGACGATCTAAGCTTGATAGACAGTCCTTTTTTCCCCCTGGGAATATCCAAATATTTACTGTAAATATGTCACTTCTTTTGTGAACAACATTTTTTCATAAACCACTTTAATATAAAATGTATTTTCCCTTAGTGTCTCTAAATTTACTTTCTAACCACAGTTCTTGATAAATCTTGTTGATTTATTTAGCTCTTTAGAAATGGTCCACTTCCTTTTAAAATGATAGAATCAAACCATTATCTTGTTTTATTTATATTTACACATAGAGGAAATTATCTGCCCCCAGATTTAGCTATATTCCTGTAGCTTGTATGAAGGAGCTTTGGAAAATGCATTATTTGTCACACAGCTCATCTTGAGAAAAAAAAAAAACAGAGATATAATATTTAGATAACATAGATTCTCATAAGACTTAGACATATTATTCTTAATTATTTCAAAGTCTGAAATGCAATTTGTGGAATCGAAATCTCTCCTTCTAATTCATTTTGATAAGAAATAATTAGATCCAATTCAATAAATATCTAATACATTAATATGCTCAATCAGTAAAATTATCATATGGCTTTTACTCTTGGTTGTCCCAGTAGGCTTTGCTGATGACTGTTTCACAATCCCAAAAAATGAACTGTGAAAGATTTCATCTGGTTGTATGAGCAAAAACTGTTTACTCAAACAGCTAAATGCTAATGACCACACCCTTGTCAGTCTCTGTGTCCTTTGTAGACACAATTTATTCACAAGGTTTTGCATGAAAATTATTAAGCAGTTTCATTCTATGTCCTTGGCTTTCTAGGATACATGAGCACTGAATTTGGTAAGATCTGAATACCATTTATTTAAGTCCTCTTTGTATAACATCTCTTATAGGTTTGGCCATGTCAATACTTTCATCAATATTAGTACAACTACACATCAACAGAATGCCCAAATGCACTGATTATTTCTTTTTTATTAAAATAAACTTAATGGAAGTAGAGTTTAATACACTCAAACCTTCTAAGAAATTTATGCGTAAAATAGGGTGGTGGTGTTGGTGGTCTTTAACCCAATAACATAAATGCATTTGAGTGATATAGGAAAAGTATTTTTGTCCACAGTCAATTGTCAACTGATTAAAAAAAAAAAAAAAAAAAGAAGAAAAAATTGAGTTTTTGCACTGAATTCTCTTTTGTAGAGCAAGAAGAGTTGTTTTTCTCTTCTATAACAGAATAAAAGTTCTAAGGGGAGAAAAGAAAACAAAATAGCATGGTGAGAGCAAGGGCTCCTCAAAAGTCATGCACAATTTTGGGGTTAAAATACAAATGGTGATGCCTTTCCTGCTAAAGTGAGTGACAGTGGGCACTGCCCACAAATTTACATTGTAGTTCCCAGCTGTAGTTTGTTAAAGATTTCCATAATAAAATCTTAAAATAAGAGCATGTTTAGGGCATTTTTTTAGTAGCAAAACCATTATTTTTGTCACTGGATATGATAAGCTCCTCATAACAGCATATATATGAAAGGAGCATAATCAATAATAATAAAAAAATAGGATAAATCTATTTTTCAACAATTCTAATGCACTTCCTTTCAAGACTGGACTTTTCAAGCTATTCCTCCATATACTGCAGAATAAGGCAGCCACCTTCTGCTGGAAGGAAAGTTGCTACATTTGAGAAGCCAAGCATATCCTGGTGTGCTTCTAGATCATTCATGATCTTGCACTTTCCTCACTGAGTTGTTTCCCGAGTAATTAGGTGATCTCTACTTACATGCAGTAGACTAACCTCTGTCTCACGCATCCATGCCTCATTTCCTCATTTAATGCTCTTTTCAGCCTTGTTATTTATTTTCTTTAATATTACACTTCCAGCTCTATAGCCAGATGAGTCACACTCATTGCCATCCACAACAGCACTCTCCACACTCTCCAAGGCCTGTGAAACAATAAAGTAATTTATAAAAGCTTTTCCTTTTTTTTTTTTTTTTTTTTTTCATATATATACAGAGAATCTAACCTTTATTTTAGTGGCACTTGGATTATGATGAAGTTCCATTGAGAAAAGATTGTTCATAATAAGGAATAGAGGAACATAATGTATATTATACTATGTAAAAAAAAGTAAAAAAGAAAAGAAATGAACCTACGACACCACAGCATAACAGCATAATGGTGTGAGACACAGAAGCTTACAATCACAAACTATTCTTCATTCAGAAACAGAAAAAATAGACTGAAAACTTCAGAAAAATTTTCTTACTTGCTGTAGAAAATGGGAGATCCAATTCTCAGAAATTTCCATATTAAGGAAGGTAGCTCTTTGCTTGCTAGGAACATAAAAATTAACTAACAACACATGCATTCAGAATTCAAAGTCTAATATTGTGCAACTGATTAATTCTGTTAACTTGGGTTTAAAATGTCAAAACCTTGAACAGACAAGTACTGCTGAAATGGGAAAAAACCCCTAATTTCTGTTGTTTTTTTAAATAAACCAATCAAACAAATACATAAATTTTCCTTTATCTAGTATAGAAGCTGGAAATGAAATTCAGGAACTGGACTCCTACACTTCTAATCTGAAGTTTAGAGCACATATAAAATGAGAATATTTTGTCAGAGCAAAAAGATGACTAGTTATGCAACACAAGACCACTAAGAATTACAAGCTGACATTTTGTCCATGTGAAGATCATTCTCTTCACATTTAAGGAAAATTTGTTTTCTTCAGAATTAAGCTAGCGTTACTTACAATTTTAAATAATTTAATTCTTCACTAGTTTAAAAAAAGGGAACACAAACACAACAAACCATTAAAAGTATCATTTTAATACCACTGCAGTGCTATTAAAAATCAGAGCACATTTCATGCTTGCAGAGGATGATGAAGAGGAACACATAAATCATACCACCTTAAAAATCTACTTACCTTATAAATTGTTCCATAAGAATTATATTAAAAAGTTTCATTTATTTTTTTTCCATACCTGAATATTTCTGGAGACCATGGCATGTTACAAACCTTTGCAAATATCACATACACATTTTTCAGTCCTCTTGTATAGAAAATGGTAAATTTCTGTAATATTCTATAAGAAAGATAATTGTCTTTGGCTGTACGCTGTCATTGTTATCAGAGTCCTTTACAACAATAGTCTATACTCTGTAATTCCCCCAGAGCTGAAAACTCTTTCAAATGAACATGAGTCAGGCAGCAATTTTGGGAATAATGTTGCAAGGTTGTAAATGTTGGTTACCGTTCCCACGGAACTCCTCATGGAGGAAACTCATCCAATGTCAAACTCCAGCTTGCTGAGGTACCTGTGGAATTATGATGTTTGCAGCTTGCTGGGGCACCTGTAGCACAGTGATGTTTTCAAAGACATTGCTGTATGTTGTCCTGCCAGCCTTGAAGAGAAGCAGCTGTTTAGATTAGCAAATAAAACAAGGGATGCAAAAAACCATGTACAGTAATTTCACAATTATAAGCCACACTGATTATAAGTTGCATCTCCGGGTGTCAGCAACTTTTTGTTTTTTGTCCATATATAAGCCGCACCTGAGTATAAACCGCACGTTACAATACAGAGTGTGATAAAAGGTATCTGTTCTATCACCATCTGTTCAGGGTGAGGGCAGTGATTCTTATCTCTGTGGGAGATAGTCTGCTAATGGGCCATCCGTTGAAACCAGGCGGGGCATTGTTCTTTATCTTTTCACAACCCATCCTTCCTCCAGAGAGTCATTTTCTGCTCATGGCCATTGAGTCCC
>PYHW01009386.1:523314-564237 GCA_013186435.1 Turdus rufiventris
ATTTTGCATGAAAACTGGACCATCCAAGCAAAAAACATCCCAAGATAAAAGTCTGGCTGGATTTACTTGGACAGAAAGACATACAAAAGGAAAACTGTGTGGCATCAAAGAACCATGGCTGAGTACTTTTATTTAATTATATTTTATTAGAATGAGCTTCTTTGGCAAGGTTGTGTTTGTTACAGTTACATCCTTCTGACAAAATGGCTGTACAAAATACATCTTGGAAGAGACAGAGAACTATTTTTTAAAGATACAGATGGCATGGAGTGCCTGAGTTCAAGAAGAGTTTGGACAGTGCTCTCAGGCACATGGTGTGATTCCTGGGGTGTCCTGGGCAGGGCCAGAAGTCCATGATCCTGATGGATCCCTTCCAACTCAGCATATTCTATGATTCCATTATTCCATATAACAAACACAAGTTTGTCTTTACTGGGAGTCTTATCTTCCCAGATGAAGGCAGGATTTGTCTCATGGTCTCTAAGCATAATTCTACCAATAACACTGATCTTTTATAAAGACATTAATTAATGAACATTTACAATTGTGAGAAATAATTATCTTTCCTGAAGAAACTACAAATTAATTTTTTTTTGTATTATTAAATGAGGCCAACAAACTTTTGGGGGGATTATATGCATTGGACAGTTTATGTATATAGCACATAAGGTCACAAAATGATGTCAATCATTCAGATATTTGTTATTGCTATAACACTGTTTCTTCCGAAGTATCTCTGATCTTCTCAATATTATCAGGCTTGACTCTTGGGTGAAAGAAGAGCCCTGTCACCAAAGACACCAGAGAATTCTTACTTTTATGGTACACTCAGAGCCTCTATTTAAAGTCTCATACAAAAGGTTTCTATAGAAACCTGAAGGACTCAGCCAACTGGTGCTAAAAGCTGGACCCTGAGGCCTATACAAAACCCACAAAAACATTTATCTGTTCTACTGCTTCCTGAAGTCACTGATCTCTATCATGCTTCACCATACATCTTTTATGCACACTATTATACCTTACACTAGCATACCCTATCTTTGGAAATAAAACATTCCGGTAACTGTTAAAAACATGGCTTTATCTCGGGTCCTTAACTAATCCCAAAGCTGGTGAATTCAAAGTTTACCCTGATCTTTTTTCTGACATATACTATCTTCTAGGACAGGTAATATGAGTTTTACAGTTTTAAGGAGCCTTGTGTCCCATATATAGTTATGCTTTAAATTGTTACTCACTAAAAGAGCAAGTATTTTTGGTTGCTTCTGAAAGTCATATTTCCATAGTGATGCTGACAGAAATATGCAATACATGATGATAAGTGAAACTTAACTCATTATCACAGATACTATTCCCAGCTACCATTTTTAACCCAGTCTGGAATATTGTATGTGCAAAACTAGTTTTGTTTTTTTTTCTTGAACCCGATTTTAAGATATGTTTGTTGTAAAGAATTTGCTTTTCTTAATTGTTAGACTGTTCCCTGTTCCTATGTTGGTTTGTTTCAGTTAGCTATCCAAGGTTAAAGCTGTTAATAGCTCATGTCGGGTTCAGCTTGGCGAGCCTGCACTAGGGTTGCCTTCCTCTTTCCTATGTGAGGAAATACACTCCTAACACTGCTGTAGTCCTACAATCGTACTTTCAGAATGCTTCCAGCCCTATCCTTGGTGGAATCTCTTTCCATCATGCTTGCTTACACACTCCAGAATCACCAGGACCCTCATTCCTGAAATAGCGTTTCCCCGTGTTTCTCTCCTAGCATGCTTATAAAGGTGCACGTTTTGTGGGCTCTCAGGGCCATGCAGAAATCCAGAGATACACATCTATTAGGCTGCCAAATATTAAACCTTCCAGTGAGCAGAAGGAGTAGCACAAGAAAGATGGAAGTCAACTCACCTCTGTCACTCGGGGTGGCACTTTCAAGGTGCTAGAAAGCACAAAACACACATTTCTTGTGTCTGGTTTGTGGGAGATGATTCTTGCAAAGCATCTTTCTTTTCCTGGCAATATTATTAGAACTGCAGATTCCCTCATTTCCCTACTTCTAATATTCCACTATGTCTCATTTTCAGTTAAAAAACATTTGAACAAAAACTTTTTTCCCCTATGCCAAGAAAACCTGCAAGAACGAGAGAACTTCAAAGCTCAACAGCCATGCCAGTGTTTAATAAAGCAACATCTCTCCAAGAGATATGGAGCATCCATTTCTCTCTCAGTTTGCAGAACTACAATAGTAGGACATACCAGAGACACCAATCCAAAAGATTATTCATACCATCGATGAACAACTCTCACAAATGTTTTAGAGTTTGGGGCAAGTTTCTCTTTATAAAGAATTCATGACATCCTTCCTTTCAATCATCTCAGGTCCACCCACACTGACATTTCACAAACCACACTTATCTGTAATACCTCTCAGCACAAGGCATTTTTACACATTTGTTCAGGTCAGCAGCAAATGTTCTTATTTTTCCAGCCTTAAAAAAAACCCCACAACCAACCCCCCAAAATAGAAAAGAAAATAATATACTCCCTCATCCTTATAATAAAGACTACTCAAGGTCAAGATCAAGAGAAAGCGTTTTTGTCCTCATCTTCTGTCGCCTCCTTAGCTTGTGCAATACCTTCTTTCACAGAGTGCACAATACTTTTCCAATTGGAACTTTGCAACTCCTGCCAGTTCTTTTTCTTGGAGATAACCCAGATCAGACAGAAACAAAATTACAGATATTAAATACCTTTGTCTATTGCCCATTGCAAAAATAAGGAGAATTTAATAAGAGAATTTAACTCTAAATAATTAAGTTATAGACAACAAAACAGAGTCTATTTCTTAAGTTCTCACTGTACCTTATTCATCAGGAACTACTACATGAGTTCTTCTTTTGTGATTATTGCAGGTAACTATTACATTGGACTTTCATGCTATATCTTAATCACCTACTACATTGTCTAGACCAGACTGTGTTTTTTCAACAATGTTAAAAACTGATGAACAGTCCATCCTCCTAATTCTGAGGCAACAGTTGTACTTTTTCCATGGATGGGCTACAGTGATGCACTTCACTTACCATAAAACGACAGGAAAGACAACTACAGAGTTAAAGTTGCAAAGGAGATACATGTCTCAGCTGAAGACAAACTTCTATCTGTGGTACTTACTATATTTGATGAGCTGCATCCAATGTTGGAAAACTACTCATGGAAAGTAGTGTGGTACTTATGCAAAATCATTAAACATACAAAAAGGTGCATATCACTGTTTTCTCTCTCTCTCTTTCTCTCCATGGTGCAATGCTAATTCACATGTACTGACTCACCAAGAAAATTATTTTATAAGATTCTGAAAGTATTAAATATTATCATTCTTCAATTTACAGATTTTTGTTTTGGATGTAAAGCCATTTGCAGCTTGCTGCTCTTTCATGGCACTAACTGTATTAAAATTAATTGATATTAAAATGAACCATTACCTCTAAACAAAGTAAGAATCCATTATTGCAGTTTCAGAGAAAATTCCTTCTGAATTTTATTATTCTAGCACTTCAGTGCAGACTTACTCATGAAAATTGCTTTCAAAAACCCATGTCAAAGAATGCTGAATAAGGATTTTAGAGCCTTTTAATTAATTTTTAATCTTTGCTCCTGAATATGGAGCTGATGTCAATAAAATGTCCAGGAGGACTCTTAAGAAAAAAATAGTAAGGTTTTTGCCAGTATTTGCTCCTAGATACAGCTGAAATGTTTCATCTTTAACAGCCCAACAAAATCAGCTTCAGGCAACACATCTCAAGTTAAAAACATCAGCTTTAGGAATGAAGTAGAAAAAGCAAATGGAAAGGGTAGTGTCTGTAACGCTTAACTACCTGTGCCACTGCCAGGTCCCTGTGCAGCACAAGGCACCACCATATTCCTGTGGGAAATGGGGCTTTGGTGGTCTTCCTTGTGATTTCCACCCTTCCATAAATGTCAGACGTGTGACTGTTCATGGTTCTACTTCACTGTATAATCCTGAGTAATCACTATAATCTGGTTCAGTAACTGTGCTCATGACAAGGCATGTACATTGACTTCCTCAACTTTCTCATAAGGAATCCTTGCCAGTTGTCACAGCAAAGTTCAGGAGACAGGAAAACAGGACTGAAACAGCAGAAAAAACCTTTATTCAAGATTCTTCAGTGCCAGTAAAATTGGTATATATTCTTGCAAAGTCCTTGAACACACGTGTAATTAAGAATTTAATTAATTCCACTGAAGGAAATAAACCTGCTTTGTATGCACCAGTTTTGAAGGAGTAAAATATTGTTCTAAGAACAGTAAGATTTCACAGAAAGCTGCTGAAGAGTATCAATTATAATGTTCTGAACATGAATTAAGAAATACCCCATCCCCTAAAAAGTACTCTCTCACAAATTTAGACTTAAACAAAATGTATTTTTTACAACTTAAATTATATTTAAGATGCAAATAAATTGAACAGATTTAGATCTCAGTCAGAGAAACTAGTTAAATTCACTTAGAGAATCTTGTCAGATTTTTAAAATGCATCAATATATACTTTGAGGCAAGGCTCTTTTATGCATTTAGAGCAGGCATTGCTCATATTTCTTTGCTAAATATCAGCACATGTACAACAGAATGCAGAATGACTGGTGCTGCTGAAAAAAGATCTCAAAAAGGGGTCATAAAGGGAACAGGCATCAGATTCGATTTAAGGACAAAATCTCCTAAAAATAACATGCCTGTATATGATATCACTGCAGCAAAGAAGAAATGGATAATTATAACAAATTAAAATTGAGGTCCCCAGAAAGGAGCACAATACAGACAAATTTGGCATACTGGAAAAAAATAAAGAAAAATAATCTCATAAGTAACACATACCAGCAATGTTTTTGACTTTTTTTCCTGGATATTCTGCTAGGAGTAGTAGTATTTTTTTAGTTTGCCTTATGAAGGAATGAATGAGTGAATGAATGAATGGACTAATAATATATTTTTTAATAAATTTAAAATATCTTAAGAATTAATTTATTTGCTGAACAGAGGCTAAACAGAAAATCCTCTTAGTTTTTCAAAACAAAATAATTAATTAAATTGAAAATGGATCAATTTATTTAATACAAATCTTATTCTGTGGTCAAAATACTCTATCATAAAACCAACAAGATCTTTGAAGTTTGATAAAATTGGATACTCTGACAATGTTTTGATCTTTCTAAAATTCAAAAGAAGGCTTCTACTGAAGACTGATGTAGACTAGAACCAGTATTTCCATCTTAACTGTCTTGGACAAGGAGCTTAGAATAGGCATTTCAAGAGGGAAGAACAACTCCAATAAACAGGATTTCCTATTTAAAGTTATCATTGCTGATAGTGGAGCAGTAGATTGAAGGCTGTGGCTAAGAACACCAAATGTTAATTGTGGAAAATTAAACCTGGAATTTTCTAATAACCCGCTAATGAGAGATCAAATACAATTTGAAAACTTTGCTAACAGGATGTTTTTAAGAAACATTTCAGAGAGATAGTATTGTAGAAGAGGATTAATAAAGGTGTAAGCTACAGAAATAAAAAAGGAAATACAATACTCCATAGTGCATCTGGCTTTTGATACAAGAATGTAGGTGAAATTGAAAAATACTAATTTACACATGAATACATTCCTCTAATGAGGAAAAAAAAAATAAACCATGAAAGAAAGAAGCGAAGCTTTCTTGTTCTGAGCTGACAAATGTTACACAAACACCCAAAGTAAGGACAGCCCTGGAGACTCTTTTAGTTTTAGCACTCAGCAGATTATAGAAGTCAAGAATCTTGTCTCATCTTAGGCAATGCTCAAGAAAAAATCCCTCACTTGTCAATGGGTGCAGCTTCAGCAGCAATAAAACTACTTCCTTCAGGTGCCTGGGTCTAGCCCAATAAGCTCTTCCATGTCTTGCTTCTATGTGCTGCAAACAAATTCCATTTTCTGGGTAACAGGATCATGAGCATACCCTGGACACCCCGACACAGAAACCTTGCCTCAACTTCCTGCTGAACTTCCAATTTAACGGAAGTCAAACTAGTTATTTACTCAACACACATCTTGCAAAGCATCTACATTTTCACAGAGCTAACTTCTGCAAAATTAACACTTTCAAAAAAATGTAACCTGACACCCAGAATATTAACAATATTAACAGGCAATATTAACATTCTAGATGTGGGTTTCTGGATATGAGAGAAAGATTTTTCTCAAATAAATTAAATAAGCAAGATCTAGGTTATTTTAATCTGTTCCCCGAAAAATTCACCTGATACTTTTCTGTCATACAGCTTTTGTTACCTTTTTTTTTTTTTTAAGAACCAAAGTGTCAGACTGTCTCCCAGGCAACCAACAATAGGACAAGAAGACACAGTCTTAAGATGCACCAGGGGAGGTTCAGCTTGGACACAAGGAAGAATTTCTTACAGAAGGGGTGATTGGGCATTGGAATGGACTGCCCAGGGAGCTGGTGGAATCACTGTCCCTGCAGATATTTAAGGAGAGACTGGATGTGGCACTCAGAGACATGGTCTGGTTTACAAGTTAGTGTTTGATAGATGGTCTCTGAGGTCTGTTCCAGGCTAGTTGGTTCTGTGATTTGGGCTCATTAAGCTGTCACAGGACACAGCTCTCAGGTAGGTAGGACCCAACCCTTTCCTGCTGAGTATAGGCTACAGGATGCCTGCCTTTCGAGAGCTGGAATGAGAAAACCTTTGGCTTCAGACTCAGAAAGACATAACCCACAGTTTCCTCCTACTCCTTTCTGGCCCACAGTTGTACAATTTCTGCTGCCAGCCAGCTGGCACATTTCAATCACACTGATACACAGTGAATACTTTCATAACAACCATCCAAGATAACTGACTAAATAATTTATTTCCTGTCATGGTGGAATGAAGTGGCTGTATTACACCTGCTCTTTGGGTCCTGGTACATCTTTCATAGGTCTAAATAAAATATTTCTGTTGAACAAAGGCTGACCAGAACACCAAGATTATTCCAATATAGTTCTAAAAAATTAGAATGAACTGGATATCTTAATGGCAGTTAAGGAAAGAAGAATACAGGAACAGAGAAAATAGACAGGAAATACAGTGCACCTGCCTGGGTTTTCATGTGACTTCACCCTGTGATGCCTAATGGGTAAAATTAATATTATAATTTTTTTTTAAATTGACTTTTAATCTAGGACATCTCATAAGAAGTCTGAAAGTGAAGTGGATGATACATTAAGCAACCAATATGGAATTTTATGATAAAAATATATATGGTTTTGCACTGGGTTTCTAGGGAGAATCAGGCCCATAATTGAAGACTAGAAAATCATTAATATCCATTCATATACAGATACAATATCTATTTGTACAAAATTTGCTGAAGATAGCCAAATACCAGGATCAAAACATTCCTCCCCAAGCAAGGACTCTATATTTTGTTTTAGGGAGTAAAAATAATTTTGACTCACAGCAGAGCATATAATTATGTATGCCACATAAAGTGTCAGTGTTTGCAAAAGCAGACCTTATATTTGCTAAATATCCATTGATGCTATCTTTACTCTTTCTGAAAATAGGAAGGAAATCATTATCAGACTAGCACTGGTTGAATTTTAAACATGAGATTCTCAAAATATGAACTTCTACCTGGAATACTCTGGGCATTTATCCATCATTAATATGAACAACTTTAATGGAGCAAGGAAACAGAAGAATTAATAGAATAATTAAAGGAAAAATTACACCAAAATGGCTTATTTTTCCAAACAGAATAAAATTTTTGGGAAGAGGTAAAAGCCAAGGAAAGAAATTAATGTATTCCCTGGAAACATACCAGAGGAAGAAAGCAGTCAGGGAAAGGGCTGTGTGAAAGGTCATTGTGGCAGGATAAATATATAAGCTGTCCATAAATAAGTTTAAAATCAGTCTCCTATACATCAAAGGAGTAAGGATCTGGAAGAGATCTGCAGTGGGAACAAAAACATTTATTTTAAGATGGGGTTTCATTAACTTAATGGAGGCAGATTATGCAAGAATTTACAATTATAAGGATTTTAATTTGTTGGTCCAGATCTTTCAATATACTGCGTTTCATTTCTGGCCGTGACTCCATCTCATGCAGGCCACCTTTGTTTAGGTGAGAAGTTGGTGTCCACCACAAAGGTATTTCATTACATAGGTATGGTATCAAAGCTTGGGTTTAAATAAACAATTGTCAAGCTGTGACAGATGTGATTCAGGGAAGAATTAACTTCTCTAATTTCAGATTGAGAAGAGGTCATAGATTTTCATCCTTCCACTGACTTAGGAGTTGAAAATGGGTAGAATAAATAGACAGTTTAAGTTTCTTTTTATGTCAGATTCATTTTAGCTATATTTTCACCTCCCATTTTTAGCTATATTTTCACCTCCATCAGGAAACAACAGAGTAGGGAAGATCCCCAGACATCAGCTCCCTGAGTTATGGAATCTGACTTCAATTTCTTGTAGAATCCTCTATGTGCAGGACAGAATGGAGATTACTTTTGTCTCTGGAAATGCCAAATATGAGATCACAATATCAAAAATTTCCTGCATAAGGCACACCCTGCTGCTATCTACACAGGATTATTTCAAGCAATTTACTGTCTCCAGTTTCATCTAAATTTATTTTGAAAACACTAGGATGATGGAGAATTAAGTAAACTAGGTGAAGCACATTCAAACCTACTAAAATAATATGCTTCTATAAACAGCTGAAACTTTTCATATGTGATAGAAATAGAAGGATAAAAACCAAATCCTTCTGATGGTCTATGCATGAAATAATGTTCTTTCCCAATATTTCTTCTTCAGTTCCATTCAGCTTTACTGTGTGATCAACAAATACAAATACCCTTGTTCATACATCAAGATGAGAAACATTCTCAATGCAAGGAGCAGCCAGTGCAGTGAAAAGCTCTGAATAAGAGGAAAAGTAAGATGTGTGTTCTACAACTCTGAGGATGAAAACTCAATTTCTTCAGTGGTTTTTGTTTTTGGTAAGGCAAGTACAGGTTTAGGAGAAAATTGTGTCCTGTCTCTAAAGTCCACCTTACAATGGAATTACTAATTTAAACAAAATTGGAGCAGAATTGAGTAAGATATCTCTTATACTAAATGATAAATAAAATGGAACTTAAAAATAGGAGTAATTGGGAGGAGGGAAAAACCTCAAACAACCAGAGACCAATAGTTCTTTCCTGAACTGATAAAATATTCCAAATGCAAATAAAGACTTCAATATATTTGAATAGAATGTTTAACCCTCAGCTCTTCCCTAACTCTCTAGGTAAATATTTTGCTCTAAATCAAAGTTTGGGAAATTGCTATGGACTGAAAATGGAAAGAGGCCTTGCTGCAATATTTGTAGTCCTAACTTAAAATTCAGAGAATTTTAATAAGTTGGCTAGATCTTATTTCTATTAATATAATTCTCCTATCTATACCAAATGGAAAGAATATTTCCCAAAGGATATAGAGAACCAAAAGATAAGAATGAAATCTACATTTCCATAACAAATATCTGGATAATAAAATTCTCTCTATTTTTAATGTTGTGTAGTGCAATACAAATGTGTACAAGTGTAGGTGGTTTACTTTGGTTTTGGGATACAGAACTAAACTTTGAAATATGAAAAAGCTTTAATGAGTCCAATTTCACCTTTAATTTGAGCGCTTCTATACTTGGCCAGAAGAGGTGGTTAACCATTTAATCATATTTTTCATACATTGCTGTTCAAAATGCACTACTTTATGCTTTTAAATTTGTTTTATTACAATGTAAGTGACTTAAAATTAAGTGTGGGAGTCTTAAGAAAAATCCACCCCACCAAATGTCAAGAAGAATATCAAATTATTGATCTGTAGACAGGAGGAAATTAAATATGGTATCCCCTTCTCATTTAAAAGAAAATAACTGCAACAACTCCACTAAAGTTCACAAAAGAAATAGATTAAAAATGTTGGCGTGAAATCAACTACTGTCTTAAATGTATCTTCTGCAGGAGTTTTATTTATAGAACACTGCAAGTACAAGGATCTGTCAGAAGTGTATGGACTTAACTTTCTTTGCTCATCTTAACTTTTGTGCACACACAGTCACAGAGACATTTCGTAGTTGTGACAGCCAAAATTGTTACTTTATCTGTGAAAACAATTGTTTTCATTGACATATTATCTTAATATATTTTGCTTCCGGAAGTTTCTTTTGGAATTTCAAGAAAGTATCTCTGCATTTTATTAGGAGTCAGTTTCATTGGTGAACAAAAATCAACACATGCTTTTTTCACAGAGAGTTCAAAATCATTTTTTCCAACTCAGACACCTGAGTTGTATTAATCTGACAAATTTTATCACCATTAAATATTAATGAAAGATCAATTTAAACTTCTCACTTCAGTGTAAACTATTCATATCTGTGGATACCTTCACATAATGCCATTCTAGGGAGAGCTTGGTCTATAAAGAAAATAATTTATGAGATTAAAGAGGCAAGGTGTTAGGAACAAGCAATTAAGAGGTAGAGACTTGAGACATAATCATAAAGACTAGTTTTAGCTCAGCACAGCTACCTTCAGTACTCTTCAGGCTCTACCAGAAAGCAGGACTCTTTATCTTATTGGCAATGAAAGGAATCAGAAATTACCATCCTTCAGCTAGTTTTCCTTTACAATTTACTCTCCCTGTATGACTTAGGCAACAGTTCCGTGCACATCAACCACCAGACTGCCAGACTACAGGTTCAGCAATTCAGTCCTTTACTGAATCACATCACAGCCTGTGCTCTAGGACCTGGGTTTGTAACCAGCAGCCACACCTATTCAGTTTTCAGTTCTTGAGTATTCACACTCTAAGTTGTATTGGTCGTTTGAGAGAAAAAAAAAAAAATCTTTAAAGGACTGTCCATATTCAAACAACAAAAGCTTGAATGTGGGGTCTTTGAAACACGGAAAAACCCTGTTTGGAAGGGATTTTGGCAGTTCATGTAATCCAAATTTCTGCTCAGAACAGGGTCAGCCAAATGATGAGACACGGTTGCTCCAGACGTGAAGCTGCCATTCTTGAAAAATCTCTAAAGATGGAGAATATACAATTCTTTTGGGTAACCTGTTCTGCTATTCCAGTGCCCTAAGGGGAAAGGTCTTTGTCTGAACCAAAGTTTGACTATCTCATGCTTCAATCTGCACCTGCTGTTTCTTGCCCCCCAAGGTCATAGATGTCTTCCTTCATGTTCAGCTATATAAATGTATAAGCAGGGTACACTGACACACACTGCAGTTGTACTGAAGTTAAATACTTCCAATGAAAGTACAAAAAAATGTGCTTTTCAATGGCTTATTTTTGCATAATGGAGATTTTTGCAAGTAGTTTCATTAGCAGTTCATTTAATAAAACCAATAGAAAAATTAACTAACCCGCTTTCCTCTGTTCGTTCCACTCCCACCTCTCTATTCTGGCCTTATGACCCTCTCACTGAAAGAAAAAATAACAAATGGTGAGTGAAGAAAAATTAAAAATAAAAGTAAATAAAAATATCTCGAAAGTTTAGAATTTCCATTTGAAAAATTAAAACACCTTCAGAACATATTTTATATCTTCATTGCTTTCCAGTATAGCTCAAACCCTTCATCACTATTAAACTTATACAGAAGTAAAAGTTTTAGGTTCTAGTCTACTAAGTTTAGCCTTCCTTAATCAAGAAATTTATTGCACCTGCAGAATTTCTTGGAATTCTTAGGACTTTTACTTATTCTTTTGATCAAGTGTATTGGAAAAAAAAACCTCTTGTACCCACCTTGCTTACTGGCAAAGAAAATCCAAACGCTAAGAAACTCACAAAATATTAGAAAATAACTTGAATTTAAGACATAGCATCAATGTTGGTTCTGTTAAGTATGACAGACATTTGGACATAAAATTTCATTAATTGAACAGATTTATCATGGAATAATTTCTATGCAAAGGCCAAAATTTTCAAATGTCAGTACCCAAAAAATCCATCTCCAGGCACACAATTAAACAAGAAATAATTTTCAACTGTACATCTGTGTAATTTTAACTATTCTGTGAAAATCTCATGCGTTCCAAACAAGTTTATCTTTATATTGCATGTATATATAATGTCAAATTCTGAGATGCTTTAAGTTTTGAGGGGAAGGATTCCAAAAAAACACTTCTTCAGATAAATTCCCTGCTTGACCATGGACACTAAATAAATCTCAGCTATATTCATAGCAGATTACATCCTTCTGTTCTTCACAACAGAGGAAACAATAAATGGTTGAGAATTGCTGAGAAAAAGTATTTTAAGGAGATAATCAGAAAGTTCAGTTTTGCCAATGGTGACTAACATATTAGAGATAGTAAGCTTAACAGACAAAAAAAAGTGTTTCAAAACATCTTTTCTTATACAAATTGCAAAGGGTTTTAAGGATTTTTTTCTTCTTTATTTCTATAGAAAGTAGATATTCCTATTTTTCAATTTTGTTTCCATCCAAGTGGATCCATGGATGAAATATCACCCAGACAACTGGAAGCAATGCTCTCAATTTTTATGTTTAGCTCTTTTTCTCATATGCAATGATGTTTTGGACAACAACACTAGAGCACATTTATCAGATGCGTGCAAGCCCCCAGTTTTACAAAAGGGAAATTGAGATATTAAACACACGTCACAAATTTAGAGGCAAGCAGCTGGCTGACAAATCTTTCCTCTGATGATTCCTGTCTTGTTAGATTTTTGTAAGTCTCCCAAGAGTTTCTTTAGCTGCACCATGTGATATTTCACTACTGCTGTTTTCTGCTCTTGCAGCAAAACCTACTATTTCATCGTAAACAAATAGTGTTAACACTTGTGATGCTTAATGTTTTGTCAGTTTGCTCAGCAAGTGTGAAGAAAATGCAAACACTTTTTCATGCTGTCAGACTGCACTGAGTTGAGGAGATTTCCCAAATGGATGGTATTGTATGCTGCATTTAGATAGTTTGCTAAAAAATTAAGAGTTGACACTCATGCAGTTCTTAAAACAAGTAGTATCTGGTTATTAACCCTTTTTTTTCCTACCTGGAACAAACAAACATATTTCTTCATTAAAATCTTACAGGCTGTGGGTATATTTTTTAGTTATGACAGGCTTGCTTCCCAGAATGGCTTGCCTTACTTTCATTTCTGTGAATGGCTTCCTAGATATTCCTGTGTATAATTTCTACATGCATGCTTTATATTATGTTTTGATGTGCAAATCTGCACATTATCTACTCAGTTAGATATGCTCTTCAACACCTTAATTTTTCATAAATATTTATATTCTTCATCACTTCATGCAATTAGTCCTTTATCATGAGGGAAATCAAAAATTATATGTGAATGACATGCTTTGCAAAATATGGCTTTTCTTTTTTCTTCCATTGGTTCTATTCATACATTAATTTTAAAATAGTAAAAAGGTGATTGCATCATCACTAATAACATTAATAAAATACATTATCCAATTGCAACAACTTATACTACCTTTAAAAAACGTGGTAAGCCTTGAGAAAAGCTGATACACACAATTTGTACTGTGCACAATGGCACAATTTTAGGGCTCCTGAAGTTTACTATCCCCTTGATTTCAAAAGATGTGTGAGGTGCATTTTAACATTGAAAACATAAAGTTCAATGTTCAAAGTTCAACAGATATCTAGTGCTTTTTGGCAAGGCCTATGTATTCACGCTGGCCTCTAGCTGATAACCTAGAAGTTCATGTGTTTCCATAGATCATAATCTCCAAATCCCATCCATCTGTCTCAGATCCTCCATTGCATCTCAAATGGCAAGAGATGCTTCTTTTTAAGCAACTGAAATTAAACCAGTGATACTGACCTGGTGTAGCTATGATCTTCTATTTAATTAAATCCGTAAATGAGATGCAAGGGACCACATTGCACTGTTTGGTATGAGGGACAAAAGATATTCTCATTCTTGGGGCTGTCCACATGTGAATGGCCAAGTGTAGTATTTGGGCCTTGGGAGGATGTGTGCGTTCTTTTTAAAAAGTCTGTTTATTTGGGTACTTTGCAATTTAGAGGCTTGGTTTCGATACCCTTCCTCATGTCCTATACTTTTATACTATTGGGTTAGTCTGATAAGTGAAGGAGGTCACTAAAAACATTTTACAAGAGAAACAACCAAAAAAATGAATGCACTGGTAAACTTAATTTCTTGTCTCATACTGGACTTCTGGTTTGTTTGGGCTTTTTTTCTGCTTCAAGATGATTTTGAAACAGACTTGAACAACCCTTTACATAACATTGTCAGTTTGGACCAGATTTATTTGTCCAATGAAGTGTATTTTATCAGAACATTCATTACCCTTTTTGAACATAGTGGAGTCAAGGATCAGAAAGCAATTTTCCTTCTTTCCTGTTCTCAAAACCATGATTTTTTTAGTGAGGTTAAGCAGTGCTTTTTCAAATTCCCTGTGCTTGATGTGTCATCTATCGATGAGTCAAGCCTGTTATGCTGGAACTCTGAATACAAGAATTGTCCCCCACTTTGAAAACTTTTAAAAGGAACGCTTTATTTTTTTCTATAGGTAAATTTGAAATAACTTTTCTTTTTATTCATAGATGTCATGGCCATACCCATTGATACAAGGTGTTTGTATAGAGGCTCTTCAAATATTCATGTTTGCACCATGACTGCATTGCCCAACCATCTCTTTTTTGAAGTACTAAAACTACTACAGCAACATGAACAGACTGGAATTTCTTCACATTTTTAGAAATGTCTGCTCTACATATCACTGCGTAATGTATCTATATATTTACTGTAAAAGAAATTAAGGTGTCACTTTGCTGCCAAAAAATTTAAGCATGTGCAGGACAGCACTATTTTTGACACACTGCAGATGGAGTGCTTTAAAAAGGACAGTTTAGCCTTTGCAGCCACATATAATGGATGGATACCCAATCTCCAGATAGAAACAACTCTATGGAGTGAATGTTTAGTCTATCCTTTTGCTTTGCACTAATTTTATTTGTAACAGCTGCTTTCTAGTTCACATGAAAGTACTATTGATACTTGAGGGAAGAGCTTAGCATCTAAAAAATGAATCATGTTTTTCTTTCTGACTAGTTTAGCCCCTTCTCTAAAATAAGGGAGTTTGAATTCACAGGTCCAAATTCCCAGGCTAATTCTCTCATGAACAGTGATAGGCTGAATGGGGCATCCTTTAAGATTCTTGCTACAAAACTTTGCCAGTATGTAGAGCAACATACATCCACAGAGAGACGTGCAACAAGTGGGAGTGAGATCCTACACAGTGGTTACAACATATAGCTACAGCATTTGTAGTTTCAAAAAGCTCTTACATCTTTTATCTTGCTTGGAGCATAAAAGTACAGTGAATATCAGAAAGCTTGTGGAAAATATTGAAGGACTGGCATGCATCAGGATGGAATAGAAGAGCAGGAGGGGAAGATTTGTCAGTCTCCCAAGATACCCATTTCATGTCTACAGAAGAGACAGTGGTCAAAATGATGTATTTTTGGTTTTGCCTGATCCATCTCCTAATTTCTTAACCTCTCCCTCTTCTCAATGAATATTCTTAGGGTCGTCCAGTTGCAAAAGGACCTGATGGTGCCATTTAAATTTATGTTATTGCTTTAAATTAGACTATTAAATAAATTGTCAATTAAAAGAATGCATCTACTTTTCATCACATAAAAAGTTGAATTTATTCAGGAAAGGGTATAAAATATCTAAAAAATAGATAATAAAATCGAAGTTTCAGAATATGTACATAACCATCACTGGAAAGTATATTACAGTAGGTAGCTAAATATCTCAATGGAGATTTGGAGAGGAATTTGTAAGAAGGAAGGGGTGCTATCCCAGCATGGATATTCTTCTGTGCTCTTTCACTTTCAAAGCTGTAAGTAAGAGCCAAGATCAGTTTAGTTTCAAACATTCTTTTACTAAAAACTCTTTCTGGTCTGACCAGGCTCACGTGTTGTGTCCCACACAGAGAAAATCAGAGTGCAAGTCTGTTAGTGTCTCAGCACAGGTTAGAACAGCCCTCCTGAGGAGAGTCTCTGCCCAATCCCTTTGGGTGTGCTTTGGCTCACATGGAGGGGATCTCACTGAGCACCAACTGGGTTTTGTCTGGAGGAGACACTGCAGGAGCTCTCTTAACTCTCTTAACTGCAGCGGGGCAGGCACCAGACTTGAGCTGCTGTGACAAGAAGCCATTCCATGGCAATGCAATGGGGATACCAGGAAGGCTGATATCTGTTTATTACAACAGTGCACTGTCTTTTAGACCCTCTACACAGTTTACAGTTTCACCACTGGTCACAATTAGCCAACATAACAATCACTGGTGGTTCTCCACCCCTATTCTTCCCAGGACCTTTCTAAAAATACTTTCCACAGCTGTGGGGTATTCTTCCTAGTTATCTTCTTTTTCTCCTTCTTCACTTAGTCTCCATGCCAACAGCCTTGGTCAGAGAATATTTCTCAAAACAAACCTCCTTTATTAAACCTCCCTGACCCACAGGTCAGCTGTGGGTCCTACTGTAGTCAGCAGCAGCTCTTTATTTCCCTCTGCAGATTCACTCCTGCTTCTCCACCCGCAGCATGTGAGGCACCAGGACCAGCATTTCCTGCATATGCTCATTGCCTGGGCCTCTCTCACACAGTAAGGCACAGAGCTTGCTGCTAAACAGCACAAAACATTCTCTTTCTTTGGTGCCTGAGCAATCTGTCTCTGTGGTCTTCCCAGCCTTTATGGGCCCAGGGATTTGGAAAATAATAAAAAAACCACAACTGAACCCAGCTAAATCATGTTGTACTGAATAAAGCAGAGACAGCTCTGGCTGGCCCTCACCATTTAGAGATGCTGTGCTTATAACGCTGATAATGCAGAAAAATAAATGTTTCTCACAACTGACAATTTTTTACTATCGTTTTTCTTTCAATAAATAATATTGAGTTTGTGTTGATGCTTTTTAAGATGAAGAAGAATGAAGCAAAATTAAGTGGTATTGAACATCAAAACATTACTTTGGCTAAGCAGCAGGATGCTTAGATCTTTGCAGTAAGCTTATCTGAACTACTGGAAGCTCCTTGACTCTGCAAAATCATGCAAAACATTTAAAAGCAGGTCAAATATCAGGCACTTCAGCTGACAGGAACTTCCCATCAGCAAAAAAGGGAGGAAATAAGCTCTTCCATAATTTCAGAATGTAGGAAAGGCCAGTTCTACAATCAGGTGACAAACTAGGGCTATTGGGTATTGTTTTATCTAAATCATCATTACCCTTCTAAGAATTTAATTATACATCATTGTTTTTAAATATAAATAGATTTTGTTCTTTTCAAGCAAGAGCTGTGTCTAGATTCAAAAGTATTCTGCAAATTTAGTGCCATGCATGCTTTGGAAAATCCTTACGGACAATGATGTGTATGGAATATTTAATTGCATGTCCACATGCTACTTGCAGGGACACATCCCTAAGTATTTGCACAAACAATCATAATATTTAGACATAATTTATTAGCTGGACAATTATACAAATTACATATTTGTATTTTAAATGAGTCCCATATTTTTATTACATTCTGTGTAATATTTGATCAACTCATTAAGAAACATGAGGATTAAAATTCAGGAGTGTCTGGATGCATGCCTATTACACTTAATTAGTGATTACTGGAGAAAGGATCTGAGAATTATCATACTGAATAATGACAAAGATCTACAAGCAATAAAAATATTCTGCACAGTATTTTAGTAAGATTCACTGCCTTTGGTAAGCTTAAACAGGTGAAGTAAAATGCAGCATTTTGCATCATGTCAGGGTTTAATTTCAGAATTATGTAAAGGTTGCAAGTCATTTAAAGAAAGAAGTAATTGTCATAGTAGGAAGGTGTAATATTACAGATTTTTTACAGACATGTTTTAATGGCTTCAGTGTATATTAAACATTTAAATTAATATAACATACATTAAAAAAATTGACAGAGGAGCAGAAGATAAAAACACTGCACTTTTGGTGTAAAGATTTCAGATGCAATACAGAGCATGAAAGCAGAGTAACTGAGTAAGTGTGAATCATCCTGCTAAGATGCTGAGAATGTTCAAAGGGTTAAGGATGGCAAATCACATTTTGTTGCTATGTGCAGCAAGGATAAAGATCTACTGGAACCCCCTTTAATAGGTGAAAGGTGGTCTGAGCCAAAACGCACACACTGACGTCCAACCCTTCCCCTGAGAATCAATGATGTTTTTTTGTGTGATCAATGTAATATTCCACAGCTAAATTTAGGGACTCTGCATCCTATGAAAATTGCACCTCTCTATGTCTAATTAACAATAAAAAATTGTTGTTATCTACAGGTTTAATTATTTAATCTACAAGGTTTTGATTAAGTTAATCTTTTTAGTAAGAACAAAACAGTATATGGGGGAGGGGGGGAAGCATTTCTAATGTTGTTTACTCAGAAGGAATTCTGTAATTTTCCCTAGTCAGCTTGTGAGGATGCACCATCTTTGCTGTTAACTCCCCTAACCCAAGCAACATACAGTGTGAGACAGACTGCTAATAGTTTTCACTGTCTCAGTGTATTACTTGGTTAAATCACAAGCTATGTCTACAAAGCTTCTCCTTTTTAGTTTGGAATTTTTACACACTTTTAGCAATAGATCATAAAAATCAGTGCTTGATTTTGATGTATTTGAGGAAAGCTAAAAATTTAAAACCAGATGTCTTTGGCCACAGACACTTGTTTGAGGTATCTTATACCAAGCAAAAGGGTCTTTACACCAATATTAACTCTTTTTTCAGCCCTGGTACTGCATTCTGCAAATTTACAAGTCATGGGGTGATACAGGTTGCTCCATTTACAAGTCAGAGGGAGTTCTGTCTGATATCAGTGAGGCCAGATTTCACTTTTAATCACTCATTTGACACACATGCTGGAGCATCTTCAGCAATGCTGTGGATAGGTATTGTACAATGGACAAAACAGGAAGGAGACACTCTCATCATAGAAACTCTTCCCTCACTACTGCAAGCCCTCTCTTCTCAAAGCACTCTGAAGATGCTTGTTTGTATGCTATTGCCCTCCCTTAAAATGTATAACAAAAACCATTTAAATGAAGATTCAAAGGAATTCAAAGGAAAAAAGAATCCTGGACTTAAGGGAATAAGAGTTCAGTTCTAAGTTCTGATCTAGGCACACAATGAGATTTCTGAGAATCTTGCAATTTATATCAAACTGAAAAAAAACCTATAAAAGTCTACTTTTGGAATTATACTCTGCACTCTTCCAGGAACTTTTCCCCTTAACCTTTTTCTCCATATGTGAAATGAAAAAATGAAGATATCTTCATATCTTAGCATCACAAATGTAATTGTGCATTCAAATATTTTAAGAGTAGCTGTCAAGAGCATGGGGTCAGAATTCTGGATGATCTCCAGAAGTCCCCTCCAACCACAGTCATTTTGTGATTCTCTAATATTTAATCTATTGCTGTAGAAATTACCTTATCAAGTAGTTCATTTGGGATAAATGTCATATGATGTAGGGATTATTTTGGAATAGTTTTTATGTTGAACTTACATTCAAATGCAATTTTGTAGAAAGAAGCCTACACTAGCAAATAGAACAAATTTTCAAGAACCAATTAAACCTATATATAGGGAAAGAAAAAATATTTTGTCCAAAACCTGCAGAGTGATTCTACTTGTATGATTCCAGGGTGCTCTCATGACTCAGGGCAAGAAATCAGGACTTCTCCTCCAAACAGAGAAGTTTGTAGTATTATCATTAAACCAACCAGAAAAATAGGTAGGTCAATAGAAGCAATTTTTCACTTATTGGCAAGTAAGCAACACATGGACAACTCAGCTAGAATGCTATTTCATCATTTCAGTTACTTGTTCCAAATAAATCCAAAATTTTGCCCCATGATTAGAACAGCCTACACCCAGATTAACAGACAAAGGAAATATTGCAGCTCTTCAGGGATACTTTTAGATTTCTAGTGTTAGAAATGCTTTCTGGTTTATCTAAAATTATAAGCCAAGATTTGATGCCATAATCCCTTAGCACAATAAATATGATACAGGCTTCTTTCGCTGTTCCATGCTCCCATGCTCTCCTTTACCTACTGTGTTTTTATTAAAGACAGAGTTTTTGTAAACGTTTATATTGCCATAAGAATATGGCTCTTATGATCTTATGAGGTAACTGTAAAGGATAAAAAATTGAAAACATTTTTCCTATTGCAGTGGACACATAAACAAATCAAATGTCTTCTTAAACCACTCATCTCTGCTTGTCTAAAGAAGGCAAGAGGTGACAGAAGCTGATTGCAATCCAGTCTAATATCTGCTGATAAATGTGAGGACTCATTGTGCCTAGCATTCTCTACCATCTCCTATCAAAGACAGGCTCCAGAACCAACATTTCTCTATAAATAAAGTTTCAGGGACATTTTAAAACCACATGGCCTTCAGCTGAATAGAAGAGAGTCATTCACATATCCCCCCCTCATACAGTCATACAAAAAAAGAATTCTGGTTTGTTCCATGGATAAAGAATATTCACAGAATACAGTTCATCCTGCCTGCCTGTAGTGTTTTGTATTAGACATTAAAACAAACTGTAGTGGCTGAAAGGCAAGGGAGCCTCACTGTTTAGAGGGAATAAACACTGTTAATGTCATCGCTTCCATGGGGTTACTGATCATTATGAAATCTTGATTAATCACACAGTAAAACAAAGAAGACATTCAATTGAACATGCTTGGGTTATTTAAGTCCTGTAACTCATCTGTGCACAAAATAGAATACAGTTGAATTTTAGCAGTGCTCAGTTGTGTCTAATTGGGAATTAGACAGCCACTGCAATTTTACTTAAGTGATGTGTCCTATAAATGATAGGAGAAAAAAACTAAGAAAATTACCCAAATTCAACTCTCCAAAACTCCCAAACCATTAAAAGTATGCCAAAAATCTTAACTGACTTGTTACAATCCCGGATCACAAGCTAGGAATTTAGACAATTCTCTATATCTAATAGAGTTAATATGATGGAAAGAATGAAGACTAGAGGGACAAATGGAAAACTGATTTGGGAGAAATTCAAACATTTGAGGAATTGATGGGCTCAGCTCCATTCCAAGAAAGGAAGAAGGGTGTGTGTGGTAGGCTGACCAAAGCACATACAATTGAAATGCTGGAAGAGTGCATTTTCACTTGATAATTTGCTGGAAGTTTCTAGCTGGCAATATTTGAACTGTATTTAGTCTACTCTTAACTGTGGTTCCTGCTATACACAATGATAAAGACTTACTAATGAAAGCAAAATTAAGTCAACTACAAAACCTGTGTGCAGTTTTTTTAGGTGTTTACTCATTCCACGCCTGCACAAGCCCAAATGCTAGCTCATTATTCCCAACAGTGCCTCATTTCAAATCTTTGACACAGACACATAGAAAGGTTACTCGAATGATCCAGAATCTGGTTTGAAGCAAATTATTCTTCCATATGTTCAACATCTTTTTGAAGAAAATACCACAGGCAGGCCAATGTATTTATGTTTAACATATCTAAACAATTTTGAATCCCACTGAAGTAACAGGTAACTGTATTAAAAGAAGAAAAAAACCCAAACACTTCAGCAGGATCACAAGCTGTTTTTCAGATGAGTCTGTCATGCATGTTCCTGACAAAGACTAGGCAGCTTTCAGGATATATATTGTCTGTACAGTGAACAAGGCTACTGTCCATTAAGACAGTGCTTTATCTGAAGCAAACAGGAATATGTGGGATGAAAACTGAAATTGTTAAGTGGAGAACTCAAGGACAGAATAGGTAGGTAAATTTTCAGGCAACATTTTTCATTCAAGGTTTCATGCAACCACAGGCAGTAAGGAAAATCCATCCATGTAGTACAAGGCAATATTTGGTTTTCCCTTACAGGTCATTTTTTGGTCTGTGCAGTGCTGTGGGCTCACTGCTCTGTCCTGGGCTTCCACACTGATAATGGGAAAAATCAGTTACGAAAAAAGGGCAGCTGTTGGAACAAGATCAATAATACTTCCAGTCTTTTCACAAGTGATACAATCCACTCTTCCTTTTCTTAGATTAGTTTTGCTAAATGCATTCCTTTCCCCTTTAATAGATTAAATAGAAAACTACATAAGCCTTGCTTATACAATACTTTTAAACAGTCCGAGGCACATCACTTTTATTTTTCCCCTCAAGACAAATTTCTTCCCTGGTGTGCGTAAACTTTCTAGAAGATGGACTTCAGGCTTGCTTTTAGGATCTCGGAAGAGATCAGTGCAGAGACACTTTTGAACGTCAGAGACGCTTAGTCACCTGATTAAAAATATCCAGGAAAATTTCATTATTTGAACTATTTCCTGACCAAGAGTTAAAATTAATGTGTCCATTAATGAAGCAACTGATGCAACTTCCCTTACAGCAGCTACACAGCACCTATGAGAATGTATTGTGCATATTTGCTTCAATTTTCCGAGAATTCCTTTCCTATCCTGCCTCAACAACTCCTCCTCTGAAAGACTGAATGGCAGAAGGAATTCTGTGGAACATTTCTGCCCATGGGGTCACAATGAGTTTGGCCCTGTACCTGCGTCATGCTGCCAACATAAAAAATCCCCACTGTTAGTGAGCAAAATGTCATTTGTGGCTTGCAGTGCTTAAGTGCAGTTCTGTGTTAACAATACACGTTGCTTGTTCCTGCCTTCATTACCTGTTGATGCTAACAAAATTTGGATTTACCAGTGTATGACAGTTCTGTTCTTGATATCTAAGGCTTTCTTGTAAATAAATTAAATAAAATGCAGATAACACCACCCCACCCCCCCATCCACCCCAAGCCTCACCCAGCTTGTTCTGTTTGTACTTTTGTCACTGCAGGCAAGCAGAGTGTGAAGCAGGTAAGAAGTCAAGCAAGCCCTTGACGTCAGTTTTTCCTCATTTGGAACAATTTTAAACAATCTTTGACTTACGTTCATATGCTGATCATTGATTAAGCCCCAGGGATGTTTCCTCCAGCGTTTCTTCACCTTTATTACTATAAACAATGTAGTACTTTTCCAAACCATCCAGTCTCAGACTCTGTGTATGGCCTATTAATAAATGCACCCTTATATATTTTGTTTCTCATTAATACCAAGATGACAGCTGACATTCTGACAATCTCTGGGTCTCTGAAACACTCCTCACTATCAGCAATAAGTCATGTTTATATCTTAGTTGCACTCAAACATTAGAATTTATGCACAAAGAATACATCATTCCTCTAACAGAATGATCAGTTTTTTGTATTTCTCAATCTAGTTACACATTACTCACTTGGCATTTTCAGTTAAATGAATATGCTCACTTAAAATAAATAGTAAGGAAAAAACAATAGCAGAAAAGGAGGTTTAATAGTCACGTAGCATGCATATAACCATCACTAAGGGATTCCTGATGTTATAAGAACACATGATGCCTGCTTTCATGCACACAGCACAACACAGTGGCTTTAGTCAGAGCTAGTGTCTCTCAGTGTCTTTTATTAAAAACAAAGGAAGGTTCCCGTTCACAGATTAATAAGCTGTGACTTAGCATTTCAGCTGTTTTCAGTAAATATTTCATGTGTGTACCTGGATTTCATGTTTCTTCATAGCAGGGAAACCAGCAATACGGACTGCTCAAGCTTTGTTTTCAGCCTTTCTCCAAGCCATTTGCAAAAGCCACTGCCCCTTGCCTAATGACAATGGTTTTTCAAAGCAGAGTCATTGAAATAAGTGCTGCATCTCAACAGATGAAGTCTGAAAGCTTCCTCAGAGAAGCTTTGTGTGCTGCAACTGCTGAGCATCCAGCCTGGTAGGTTACCAGTGGGTTGCACATGATGAGATGTGTTGCACTGTGCAGAGCTTGGAGGTCACTTTGGCAAAGGTGGAAAACCAATGCAATGATCCACCACAACAAGAAAAGCTGTTAACAAGAAAATTATTCCTCTCCTTCCCATCTCTGGTCAGGAATGCTTCTTCTTTTAGGATAGCGCTACTCTAAAGAATAGTAGAGTAGAGATGCTTGTCTTCTGAGGGATGATGGAAAAGACAACATTCCCAAAGTTGGAGGTGGAAGAGAGGGAGCAGGAAATAGCAGATTTGCAAAAATACAGGTGAGAGGGTTTAACCCCTCTGTTTGCAAGCTGCTAGACTATTAATCTCATTTTTCTGATTTTCAGTCTATTACCATTCTTCACAGAAAACATGTAATTTTGGGTTGGGTTTTTTTCTTCTGCCTGATTATAAATTTGGTGCATCTTCAATTGAGAATGGCCCAGTAGAATAAACTAATAATGGAAATTGGTTTGGCTGCATCAAATGCCTATTTCTGCCGTTTTCATTCATAGAAAAGAACCCATCTGAATGTTCTCTTTTACATGAAAATAATTCCTTTTTTTTTTTTTTTTTTTTTTTTTTTTAATCTAGGTATTAATTCATGGGTTACTAAAAGCACCAATGGAGAGCAGAACAATGCAGAGCACTGCATAACTACAAGTTAGCATGGAAGTTACGTATTTATTTCTGTAGTCAGGTCATACAGTTACATGATCCATCTATTTATTACCAGCTAGACCTGAACATTTCAACTGGACAGTGAAGCACAACAATATTTATATTCAGTCACTTACTGCTATTGTTTCATGCCTTTCTCAGACATGTTCTAAACTGTGACAAGAGGGAAAATCTTTCAGTTCCTTCACACATCTTTTTCTGCCTAAAAGGTGTTGAAGCATTAAGTAACTACTGTTATGATAGCTCAGGAGAAGCATTTTTGTGTACATGGTGATTTCTCTGTCTTTGTCTTGATCCACGAGCCTTTTGTTATATTTTCTGCTCCTTGTTTTGCTGAAAAGGGGAATAACTGTGGCTTGGTGGGGCACCTGGCAGATAGCCAATGTAAATCCACTCTGTCATTTACCTATCAAGGCATTCCCAGTTGCAGTATCCCAGCTGGGATGGAGTAAATTCAACTCCATTTGAGACTAGTAACACCAGTCCATACACTTTTCCTGAAGATATGAAGTGTGTGCTGCTCACATGCCAAAGGTAGCTACTATGAAATTGAAAAGAGGAATATATTCAAAGAGTATACTGAGTGATACTATAAGCCCCAAAAACTTTCCTCATGAATGTTATCCATTTGAAGGTGGAACAAAATTCATAAAAACCATAGAAAATGCCTGGAAGAACTGGGAGAATTAAAACATAACCATGAAGTATATACAGTGGTAAAACTAACATTTTGAATAATTTCTTTGAGGAAGGCTGCTTCTTTCAACACTTATTTCAGTACTCCTTACAGTTCTTCCACTTGATCTTGTTCAAATCATCATTCTCGCTACAGGAAGGAGGGCAAAATTATTGCTGTGAATTAAAAGGCCATGGACAAGGAATGGAAATAGAAAGAATTATCTCCAGTAGTCTTACTCACTACAGAAGAAGCTCACTCTACAGAGAGTAGCCAGATGCCTTCCTACAGGCGGGGAGGGTTTCCCTTAGTGACAACTTCACTGGCTCAACCTGGTCACAGCATGGCAATAACAATAACAATAACAATAACAATAAAAATAAAAATAACAATAACAATTATATTATTATTAATAATAATATTAATAACAATAATAATAATGTTGTCTGAATTGACTTACTAGTGTTCAAAACATCTGGGGAGGTCCTTCTGATGTATTTTTACTTTATTTTTTGATTCAGGGCGCCTACAGCCTACAAAGGGTGGAGGGTTGGCAGTTACTGTTCTGAAAAGCACAGCAGAGTAATAACAGATGATCCTGAACAAACCTGTGAGACAACTGCAGGCCTCTTCAGCACTAGTGGATTCAAATTTGTAACAGTTTTGTGATGAGTCTGTAGGTAGCTGAAGGCCCTTCTCTCCCCTACCCCACTGCCCAATAAAATTTCCAATTTCCAAGAAATTTTCCAAAATTTCTTCTGTGTATACAGGTAAGAAAACACTCAGATTAAAACCACTGAAAGCAGCAACAGAGGTTAGAAGAGAAATACTATTAATATACAGTGCTACTCCTACACCAACAGCTGGTAAGCTCTCAGAAAAACATAAATAAACTAATTAGAGACAGAAAAATCTTCAGTGTAACGATGCCAGATCACACACTGCACCTCTTTGATAAGCAAGGGGAAAAGGAAATCAACACATCTTCACTTTCAAGCATGTGACCTAGTCACCCGTAACCTTTATCTAAGTAGCTAGTTACCTTTATGGATAAGAATGAGATGCTGTACACAAGTATGTTTGGATACTCATTTAATTACATACATATTCTATCAATAATCTGCACCATTTGTTTTTATTAATGAGAGATGTAACAGTCTAAAAATTCCCCAAGGAATGTGTGGGAATCCTTGTCACCTGTGAAATAATACTAACAGTGCAGTTTTCAATACCTGTAACAGAATACTGAAGACAAGTCATTGTACAAAGCAAGAGCATCCAGTAAAATTTAATTACAGTATTTCTACTGTTGATTTCAGAAATTTGCAATGCTTACATTTCCTGGCTTGTATGCAAGACTACTAACCAACTTTTAGCTAAAAGGGTAAAAATTCTTATTTAATTTAATGCATCAGACAGGGGAGAAACAGGTAAAGAAGAGTAGAAAAGGGTAAAGAAGAACTCTAGAGATGAGACTGACATCTTCATCAACAAGCATGCATATGGATGTATGAACATATGTCTACCTCTTTGTGGACATTAGATTTAATTCTCTTTAGATGTAGGTTAAGTTTATACATCTCACCTTCTTTCTTTTCCATTTCAACATTCAGGTGTGGACCAAAGTTTGGTGATTCAACTCAGAAGTACCTACATGAATTGCACGATCATATGAAGAGAATACTTAACTTTCAGTATAAAATGCAATACCAAGGCATTCAGTAGTCATAGTAAAAGCAGAATCAAAACATAAATGCTGCAGATCAGATCTTGTGCTGTTTTTATGCAGAGATGCAGATTACGTCGTTTTAATCATCTTGTTAGTGGTGGGTTTAGTTTAGGTCAGGATGTGCTCTGGCACAGATCTTAATGGCATATTAGAGGTATAGATAGTAGCATCAAGAACAGTTTTTTCAAATTTTGTAAAAGTGAAGAATGTGAAAATCTAAAACAGAAAAGTGATTTCATTGCGGAAGAAATACCCAAGATCTTCTCCCAACTATAAGTACTCCTAAACTCAGAGGTCTGCAAAATCAGAATTGTATTTTCTTCTTCTTCACCTAAGAAATATCATACATATTCTTAATGATGTGCAAAACCTGCGTATTAACCACCTGCAACTTTTCCATTGACTGTGGAGTCACAATTCCAAAACGTACCCCAAGTGTTTTGCAAAGTCACTTAGTGCCCAATGAAATTAAAACAAATGCAAAAATGTAAATGTCATAAAACTTAATGCACACAAGATTTCAAAACAAAGAGGACTGTGAAAACCTTGAACACAGAAAAGAAATACTCCAAGTAGGGGCTCTTTTTTGTATGCACCAATAATGATTACACAACTGTGGAGGGAAAAGATTTTAGTACTAATAATCTTCCTCCCATCAATTGTAAAAATCAGCATGAAGCTCCCTACAGCAGAGGAAGAGCACTGATTAACATCAAATATTGGATCAATCTCTCTTGTTCATATTAGACCATTCATTCCCTCTCAAGAGAGGGGGTTTGGGTATGTATTCTACCAGACACTGGCAGCAATTGGAACATTCCCTTCATATTAAAAAAGATCTTAGGCACCCACTACTGTAATCTTTACATTTATAGTAACCTGCCAGTTTCTACTTTTATTTAAAGTAAGTCCTAATTGTACATGGGATTTTAGGTCTCAGTTTAAATTTGAGATATGAAACAGTATTCTCCTACAGATTTTTCAAGGAAAGCTGAGAAAACACTATTTTTTAAGAATACAAGTAAAATAGATGTAAAATAGATTTCTTTTTCTCAGTTTTGGGAGAACAATAATTAAAAATAGAGGTAAACATGAGTAATGCTTGAAAAGAGACAATTTCATTCATAAACTTGCTAATGTATTTTTATCAGCCAGAATTAAAAAATTTGCCCCACAATTTGCATGATTTATTTTTTATCATTCAGTACTTTATTTTCATATAAAAGATTTTCACTAATACATTATTCCTGTAGGAATATGATATTACTTGAAAAAGATACTACAGTAATTTCACTATTATAAGCCGCACCTGATTGTAAGCACCCGTCCGGGTGTCAGTAATGTTTCATTTTTCATCCATATATAAACTGTACTGGATTATAAACCGCGCTTTCATTTACAGCGAGGATCCCCGTTCAACTTTCACGAAGTTGCCAATTAGTAACAGAATCACAGGATCGCGGGGTTTACTGGCAGGTGCTGACCTTGGAAACATTATTTCCAAGTGAAAAAAGATACAGACAATAGCTGCAGCAGTGTACCCTGCAAGCTTTATTTACAAGCGGAAAAAGATACGAACAATAGTGTGGTCATTCTGCAAGCATTTCCAACGGATCTGCGTTGCCTTTAAACAGCTGCTCAGCTGCGCAGCCACGCAGCCGCACAAGACCGAAAACACCAAAGAAAACACAGAGAAATATCACGCACTTTGATCAAACTTTTAAATAACTTCATTTTTCATTCATCAGCCACTTCATCAGTGGCTTTATCTTCCATGAAACTTTCAAACTCTTCATCCTCTGTATCAGAAATCAGCAGTTGGGCTATGGGGCTATGGGCCATCCAGCAAACCCGAACCCGTATTGCCCGTATCTTCACCGTCAGAGTCATCAGTTCCGGTACTCTCGATGCCGTCGCTGGTCAGTCCAGGAATGATGTCGGCCCTCGCAAACCCTCGGATGTTTGTGGCTATTACTTCACCCCAGGCATCCAGTATCCACTGGCACACAGTGGCATAACTTGCCCAGTGCAGCCTCCCAGTCTTTGTGAAGGAGTGCTCTCCTTCCACCATCCAGTTTTCCCACAGAAGTCACAGTTTTACCTTGAAGGAATGAATAATGCTTATGTCCAGTGGTTGCACTTCTTTGGTCAAACCACCCGGTATTACAGCAAGCTCCGAGTTCATCTTTTTCACCATGACTTTCACTCTTTCAGTTTTGTGGGCACGCAGGAATCGAAAATCAGCAGTCCCAGCAACGGATGAAAGAACCTATCCGGTCTGCGAACATAAACTTCCGTTAGCCAAGTCCTCATGACATGTTCATCCATCCAGCCTTTTGGATTCACTGCAACAACTATTCCCTTTGGAGATTTGTCTTTAGGTCAGGATGATTACCAGTGGGGGTAAGATTACCAGTGGGGGTAATTTCTGCTCATTTGACGAAACACCGAGGATGACTGTAAATGATGACTTTTCATTCCCTGTGGTTTGTATTGGTACCGTCATTGTTCCAGTTCTCTCCATGGTTGGCATCAGCAGCATATTGAATGTCAGGGGTACTTTGTCCATGTTGATGATGTGGTCTGGCTGTATTTTTTTTTTCAGAGATCTTGCTTTTGCAGTACCTCTAGAAGGTAGCTAACTTTTCCTCATAGTCTGCCAGTAACTGCTGAGAAACAGTTGTCCTTGTACAGATAGAGAGCTGCCGTTTCATGAAACAGAAGCACCAAGATGGTCCTGCTTTAAATTCTTCAATATGCAATTCATTTGCAATTGTTTTGGCTTGTATTCGAATGGTGACAGTTGATAAGCTTCGGCCAGCTGCCCTTTGCTCAGAGATCCAGAGGTGAAGTCCGTCTTCCAACCCTGGCCACCTTGCTTTTCTGCCGTGGAAACTCTTCTTTGTCTTTCTTGTAAGATGAAGTTCATCTTCCTGCTTTCTCCATCTGTGTACCACAGATTTATTAATGCTGAATTCTCTGCTGATTGCTTTCAATTTAAAGTCTGCATCATAAGCAAGTTTCCCTTCTGTAGCCATTTCGAGGTAACACCCCGATAACACCCCCTGCCCCACCAGTAATGCTGTCATCCACAGGCAGGCAAGAAGCTGTTCTCTGATTGATTTATCGTCTGAACAACAGAAGATCATGGATTTCAACCCATTTTTTTCTTGGGACAAGACTGGCACGGTACAAGGTAAGGGCAGATCTCTGAATTTCGTCCATATATTGGCCGCTCCGGATTACAAACCACACTTCCAGGTTTGGACCAGAATTTTAATCAAAATGGTGTGCCTTATAATCGTGAAATTACTGTACTCTTGGGTTTTCCATTCTAAGCAGGAAAATGTGCTGCTAATATTTGGATGAACTCCAGAAGAGGAATAGATGAATATCTGAAAGAGAAAGGAGTGTAGACAGTGGAATCAACATATGCGTACACTTACCTCAAAAAAGGACTTGCAATATATGCATTTTTATTGTGACTCCCTGCTACCCACTCTATTGAACAAGTTATGCTCTTCACCTTTATAGATCTTATCTTATAACTGTTCAGGGAAAATGTTAATTGCTGCAACATGCATTACTAACAGAAGGATTTATCCATTCTATTTACACTGTTTCTCAGTGATTTAGCATGACAGTAAACTTGTAGAATTAATATACTGTGGATTTCATTTCTCATAAAAGAAAACATCAGATGTTTGCTTCATTCCAACAGGCTTCACTTGTCCTGCTAGCTCCTGTGAGAACCTTGTTAGCAACATATATTGTGCTACCAGTAGCTTGTATCTATAGAGATCCCATAAAAAAAAAAAAAAAAAAAAACCAAAAAACCAAAAAAACCAAAACCAAACCCCAATCAAAGCCAACAAAATAAAAGGATTGAAAAATAAATCCAGATTTTGTCATTGCTACAATTATCCCAGTTTGAGGTAAATGGTTATCTCTCCTCTTTTTCTTTCCCCTTCTTTAACAAAAACAATTAATCAGTTTGCATTGCCTGGCATTTTCACTATTCCACTTGGATATGGAGCAGGAGGTCTGCAAACTGGAACCCAACTCCTAGTCAGGACACCAGGGTAAGCATCTAACAGCCTAGGAATTGGAGTTGCCTTTAAATAAATAAAGATAATTTTAAAAAATTATAACAAGATCAGCAGCTTGGGAAGAGGGAGAGTGAACTCCACCAGCTGGATTAGAAGTCCCTACCCTATCTATCCCCTAATATTCTTTGTGGCTCATGGAAATACAAGTTCTGCTCCCCCTCCTTTCATCTGATGAGAGAAGAGGTAGAAGTAGCACATTTCCTTATGCCGTAAGGTTCTCACTCATTATTGTAATTTTCCAGGTGTACATAGTATATTTGATGGTGATCATTTGGCTGAAACGTATATTAAGCCAAAAATAGAAAAAAATTGCAGTTGTTAGGTTTGGAGCTCATTGCCTCAGAACTTAACACCATAGTGTACAAAATACACAAGCTCAGTAATGAATATCCTATATTGCATTTTGTGCCCAAGTTGGTTTTCCTGGCAACCAGGAAATAAACACTCCCATGTTCTTTATTGTGTGGTTTATATCTATACTTGGGTCCAAATTTGCTGAAGACTATTAAACACCACATAGGATGTATGTGTTACTATACATTGTCCAGCAAGATGCATTATCATGTAAAATATTGCCAAGCCTTTATCCCCATATTACTAAACAATTTTCATGCATCTAGTTGCAGCATCATTTTTTCCCCGCTACATCAGTAGAATTTACTAAAAACCCACAATGTAGTAGCCATAACTGAAGAGGCTAAATCTCAATTTAAAGACCAAAAATGACATGAAAGAAAGATTGGGTAAAGTTTAAGCCAATGAAAGTATGAGTCATCATTATATAACAAGCAAGTTGGATATATTTTAAGCTGGAAAAAAGATAGGTTGAGAGGGGAAGAGAGCACAGAAGTGGGAGTCAACAGGGGAACTAAGGTAAAGTAAGTGGGTATGTAAAAGTTTATGAGCACTATTAGCAGCTTATATCTTCTCTTAATTATTGTTTACCTACATTCTTTTAAGTCTCAGGTAGAGCTGTTATGAAATGTTAACTGTTTTCATCCCAAGGGATGAAGCATGCATTCAAATTGCATTCATCAATGTAATTAATTGCCACTAGGTAGCTATTAGGCAACTTCTAGGTAACTTTGACAAACTTACTCTGTTCATAGAAGACACAGCTGGGTAGAAATTAGTCTCAAAAAATACTTTCACACAACCTGCTTGTTTTCTAGTCACTGTCTTCTTATGTTATGCTCATTCCATCTGTCAATAGATATGAGTCACACATTCGACCTTTCAGTTTCACTTGCGCACATAAATTTCTTCCAATTTCCTGTGAAACAAACACTTTTAACTCTTCATGGGCTACCAGTTCACCCAGAGAGCATGCTAAAATGGCTGAGGTAGGAGCAAACCATCCTGTTGATATTTTTATCTTCCCAGTCTGAACTACCTTTTGAGAGTGGATTGTCTCTCCATTTCGCCAACCACCCTTCTGCCCACACTACCACAACTTGCACTGGAAAAGTAGCAAATGACAGGGAACTCCAAAAAACACAGCATATGAAGCAGATATTAGTCTGACAATACTCCTGACAATACCAGTCATGATCAGCAGATTCACTGAAGTAAAATTGTAATTTTACCAAACTAAAGCTATAATTTTAAGATTTTTAAACCTGAAGCAGTCAACATTTAGTTCAAAGCTAACTTAAAAATGACGACTCATGCTTGCCCAAATGCTACCCACTGACATAAATCATGGTGTCTTTACCAACTGATTCTACCTTGTGCCTTCCCAAACACCATAAACACCTCCAGTATGAGCAAAGAATGAACACGGCCACAAAAAAAACACAGCAAAAAAAAAAAATGAAAGCCAGAGCATTATTTTGGGATTTGAGGGTATATTACCTTACTTTCTTTCACGTGTGGTGCAGAATTTAATACAATTTTTCAAGAAGCTTTAAAGACCAAGGGGAAAAAATAATTTTTGTAAGAATCATAAGGCTGGGCTATTGAGAGACCAAATTCTGCACAATGACCTGGTAAAGAATGATGGAGAGTTGACAGCTACAATTTGTTAGCAGACCTCATTTGCAAGCTCATTTAACTCATTACTGTTGAAACAGCAGCTCTGCAGTGAGATGCTTTCACAGAACAGAAGACTCACAGTCTGTTTCAATTAAGCATTACAATAGCATACAAGGGTTTGTGGTTTGGTATTATGGATTCCTCCCAAAATACTCCAGACTTGGACCCACTGTAATATTGTCCCATCAAAACTACTTCAGCCATCCAAGCAAAGTTGCTATTCTGCTGTTACTGAGATTTCCCTATCTTTAGTAATTGGAAGACAGTTTTAATGGAGAAAACAGGATCAGGGCAGAAGTACAAAGCCCAGAGTTGCTGGCAGGGATGAGTGGATGATCTGGGGCTGAGGTGGCACTGAGTGGCACAGGCTCCTCTGTCTCTACTCCAGTGTTACCGCTAAAGGGCTGGTGAGGTTTCAGCACGGCCAGGTGGGAGCAGCAATTTAGGTAAAACTGTAAAATGAAAACCTGCTACGGACTTATGGATTTTTTGACCTTGGGACACTAGCACATTAACATTGAAATAATAAAACTAACGTGTGTTGCTATAACAGGTATGTACTTCCAGTCACTTATTTAAGTGCAGACTAACCAAGTTAACAAATCCAAGATGACATCATAGACATATCTGGCCTTTGTGTTAAAACCTTCTGTTTCCTTACAGGAAAAACTCACTTAAAGGATTGATTTTACTTCTTGTGACTTATTTTTACTGCACACTTTAAGAAATAACTAAGGAAGGATGAATTTTGAAATACTACTGAGGTCACTAGCAAACAGGAACTTTGTATATTGTTTCTGAACTGAAGAAAAAGAAAAAAAAAGTATATATGGACAACTAGAGCTAAAATGAGCAATAGGCAATATTAGTCACTTTTTTTTTCTTTTTTTTTTTTTTTCTTTTTTTGTTAGGTGGGATGAAGTGAAACCGTCGTTATGGTTTTTTATTACTATTTTTTGTTTGCTTTTTTAAAGTGTCAAGAACCATTCCATCAGAATTTGTATCCTGATATTTTGGTCATCATGTACCTGTAGGCTAAATTAAAATTAGCATTCTTCAGGTTTTTTAATTTATTATTTCAAATAAACAATTGCCATTGGCACACAGTTAGCTGGCAGTAACACCTACAGTGTTAAAAAAGAATCACAAGCAAAATACAGGAAAAAAATCTGTTAAGTGACTGCTCTGTTTTAACAGGCAGCTTTTCTGTGTCAAACTTCATCTTTCAAAAATATTTATAACACACAGTCCATTTACAGATGTACATGCAGTCTACTATTGCTTTCTTAAGGCTTCAGATCTCTTGACATTTTTCTTCAACTTCCAAAAGCATAAATGTCCATTACTGCTTAAATTTCATCTCACTGGAGTCAATTGAATTTAGAAGTTTACTGTCAGAACATGTGTGATGACACAGCAACCTAGTCAGGCTGTTCTGAAGTCCATGTGTATTTGTTTCTCTGCAAGAACCTGACCTTGTTTTTGGCAAGACCAGATTTTTATTTTACAAAGCAGGCAGAGAAAAGAAATGTTAATATGAAAATTTCAAATAAATAGATTCTTTACCAGATATGCATTTGCATCAGTTGAGTCATCCCTTGATACAAATTTTGCAGCAAATCTGCAGAGATTCAGTTTACTGTAGCCATTTATTTGTGTCAGAGAGCTCCTGTCTAGGGAAAGTAAAATTTAAGAGAGGTCTTTTGGTTTGAAACTCTTATCCGAGGCAGTCAACAACACCAGCCTTTAATTCCACAGCCAGGAATTAGAAAACTATTTTGCTATTAAAAGAAGCAGCATACTACTGTATTGTTATTTCTCAGGAAGTTTCCAAAAACATAATGAAAAAATACATTATTGTATTCCTTCTTTCCTGATAGTTAACAGGTAGAACTGGTCCAAAGTAGCCAATAATTGGCCAAGTGCTATTTTCAGAAATATTTTTCAACCACAGCTACTAGAAAATTTATTAACTGATTGAAAGCATATAAGGAAAAACGTCATCAAATTTTTCAAAGAGCAACAAATTTCACACATCATTCAGTTTCAGTAGGTTGATCTGGAACCTAAAGTTTAAACAAATTATGCAGAATGAGAATAGACTGCTTATGATTTAGCATACTAATATGCCCAGACTCCTTCATCTGTATGCTGCAGAGTTTTACAGCTACAAGCTGCATTAAAATTGATGAAAGGCAATGTAACTTCTTTTGGATGATCCTGTGCATCTTTGAGTTGGCAAAACAATGCAGCATTTCCAATTTTGTTCACTAGGAAACCTTTCTAATATTTTGCATGCTTTATTTAATGAAATACCTTTTCTCAGAGTAACTTGATTTCCTGCTTTAATGCTGATTCACTATTTCCACTCTTAGTTCATTGCATACTCTAAATGAGGACTACACTGTTAATAGCAGGTTAATGACAAAAAAATTATTTGCTAAAATTAAAGGATATGGCAGACATGTAATATCCTTCAAGTAGGATGCTGTAAAAATCTAGAATGAAAGATGACTTAAAAAAAACCCTACACTAAAATAAATAAAGTACATTTAATGATTAATTACTACATATAGAAGACAAAGTTAGACCTATGTGTTTGACAGATGTGTACAGGTCCACTGTAGGGTAACATGCGTGGGATAGCAAAGAGTTTTTGTTTTGGGATGGGAGGGCTGTAACTTCTCTGGATGGCTTCATTACACTGCAAAGGCAGTTGTTCTCTTAGTACTAATTAAACCTTGGGGAGCAACTTGTTGAGGTAGCTGGAAAAAAAATTGGATGAGAGCAAGAGAGGAATTTTAATGCTCTAATCCCAAGCAGAAGCAGAAACTTTCAAGTTCTGATATTCTGGAGTTGCAGCAGAGGAGCTGCCTCACTGATACTGCAGAGAGGTAGAACTGAAGTTTACCAATCTTTGCAGCACTTCTCAGAATTGAGTCCTTTTAATGCAGGTACATTACTACCTGAAAAAAATTTAACTCCATCATTTTATATTGTTGTGCTGTCACAAAATACTCTTCAGTTTGTCAGGGTAGTATTAGAGAGTTATGGTTGAAGTACCCCAGGTAGCAGCTTTGAATCACTAAATATTTTCTCATCCATTTTTCAGATTCTTGTTAGCAAATGAAGGAATCGCCACTCTTTCAGCAAAGAAGCTTCTAAAACTTCTATTTGCTTTCACTAATGACAGCAGCAACATCTCTGAAGGCTGTACTCTCATGCTCTCAGGTGAGCTCGTACCAAAGATGGACTGCTAGCACAGGTAATGTCTGATCTTTCACCTAAATGTGAATTTAAGTGATGACTGTTTTTTCTTCTAGGTCACATCTTAGAGGACAGAGAACAGATAAAAGTCAAACAAGATAAAAGAGACTGCTTGTTTCTTTGCTGACAGAAAAAGTGGCAAACTGGGAGGATGTCTAGGGATCAAATAAAAAAAAAATTCAACTGGCAACAGTTCCCTGCCAAGGGAAGAGGAATAAAAAGGGAGGAGAAGGTGTTTTCTAGATTGGTTAGCTGAGTTAGAGTAAGCAGCTCTGAGATATAAACACTACAGCTTTGTTACAGATTTTTAAGGGGTAAAAACACAGGAGAAATAAAGTGAATCATCTGAGACTAGGCTAGAGAGAAACAAGTATACACAGATTTGTGTATTTGGGGACAACTTTTTGCTCAGATAATATTTTAGAGCATTGGAGATCAAAGCATTTCTCTTTTTTTAGACTTGCAAGAGCCTCAACATTTTAAAATCTAGATAAAGACATCAGAAAAAATAATGAAGCTGAATTCTTTGGTGGGAAACACCATGGAAGAATAGCAATTAAAAAAAAACCAAAAACAAACCCAACAAAAATCCTCATTTTTCAAATACAGATGTCCTTCCCATTTGGACTTCTCAGATAATTTTAGCTGCAAAAGAGCAGTTGAAACACTGTAATTTACCAAATCCCACTCTGTTAAAGTAACCTCTTCTGGGACTCCATGAGTTTCCCATCTGTTATAATATTTCAAACTTCCTAGAAATCTTGACTTTTCTTCACTACTTTCTTCTCTGCCTTCCCCATATTCCTTCCTCCCTATCTATCCAACTTCTCTGTAGCTTCTATTTCTCTCCACAGATGTATCATCCATGATCTTGTTCACAGTTACTGACGTTCTTTCCTCTCAAAATGCATTTCTAAACACATCTCCTGTGCACTCACCTCAGCTTCCTCTTGCTCTTTCAAACTGCAGCCATCCTTCCTTGAACAAGATTATGTTGGTTTTTTTTTTCCTTACTGGAAAAAGGCAAGAAAATGGTCATGTGCTATGAGAACCACCTAAGCTTCTGCTCTCACAGGATGAAGGGCCATACTCATAATTTTTAACAGCATGTAGGAAAAGGTGGTCTCTAAGTTTGCTCTTTAAGTGAGACTTTTTTTTGTCCTAAAATACACTTGATATTAAGAAGCACATACATTTGTTATTCAGAAGAATTTTTTAAATAATTGGTATGCATGTCTAACTAATACAAACAATATATTTTTATTGGTTTTGAGGAGGGAAAATAAACCACAAAAAAACACCACCAAAAACCAAACACATACATAAATAATGGAATCCAGCCTTGAATAAGTGATGTTCAACACTGAAATCCTCAGGAGCTTAGTGGATACTTAGCAATTGAATCCACAAAATACTTTTTCTTCAAGTAGGAGGAAACCACTTAGCTCTAAATATTTTTCCTTTAATGTACTCAAATATATTTGGGGATTCTGTCAGCACCTAGGGGCTGTGCAGCACACAGAATAAAACAGCTGGGTTTTTTTCAGAGGCCTAAAGGTTTTCATGTGTGGCCAATAGCTACATACATCTAGATTTTTAGCAAAAATATAACCACCCTCCCTTCAGATTGGCCCTCTCCTCATCCCTCAAGACCATGAGAGGTTGCTCATTGAAATGCCTAGAGGACCTACTGTCAAATAATTTCAACTCATAAACAATAATTCAATGACTTGTTATTAAATTTGTTTTTAAACAAAGATTGTGCTCTAAGTTGTGAAAGAACAATACCTATCAGGAAGAAAATAAGTTGAATCCTTTTTGTCAAAGCATTCTTGACTATACAGCTGTCTTCTGAACTTCCAAGATATAAGCTGCCTTTTAGTTCTCACCTTCCATAGAATACATCCTCAGAAAACCCAAAGGCACAAAAAAAGAAAAATAAAAAAATTATCAGCTGCCTCAGAAAGCAAGAGGCAGTTTAGAATTTCAGCATTATGACACCCATAATGCCATTCCTCTCATCAGAAAAAGTGCAGACAATAGAACAAAAAAAATTCTGGTTGGCCTGTTTCTTGGCCAAATAATTTGTTACCATGCCAAAATACCGCATATAACTTTTCTGGCATATAAATCTTCCTTTGAAGGTCCAAATGAGCCATAATTATAGCCTTTAACACAAAGAGGAAAAGTAAATCTCTGAATGATAATCTTTTGAGCCAATGTTTAAGACCTCCAGTCAGGGACACTCATGGATATTGTTTGTCTGTTTCAAGAGATCAAGGATAACAAAAGAATATAGAACTAATTAAAAATCCAAGAGATTACTGAAAACTATCAGTAAAGTTGGATAAGTTATGGAAATTTACCCACCAAGAGTGTTTGGCAGAAATGCCCATTCTGTTCCCAGAGTTAGAATTCAAAAGTTTGAGCTCATTTCAAATCCAGCAATTTCCTATTATGCTTGTTTTCTTTGTGTAATTAAAGGGTTCAAGGCAGCAGACATTTGGAGAGGCACGAAGGTGTGTCAGGACCTAGAAATTCTGCAGTGAGGGACAAGTGAACCAGAACACACCTGCATTTCTAAGAGCAGTTGGATTAAGCTTGTCACCCTCAATTTAAATTTAGAAATCTGAGAGGGAAAGAGCTGGTTGTGTCAGAAGTTAAAGCTAGAGGTAACAGCAGGACTAGGATCAGATGGAGGACTGTTTATAGCAAGGCCTTTTGAATCACTGCAAAGGCCATGTGCACTAGACAAGTGATTTAATACATAGAAAAGAAATAGGGCTAAGATTTGCTGTTTAAGAGAGGCTAAGAGGAGAGTTGAGCTGCTTGGAGAAGGCACTGGGCAGCTTAGATACTGGAAATAGAACACAGTTCATGGTAGAGTTTCAAGCATTTTGGTCCCCCAAACGGAAGTAATTACTTCATCCTACAGGGATCTTAAAGCAGATTGAACAGTAGAGCTGATGCTCTAGATTTTTTAAGGATAGGCCCAGGATTCTGTAAGCTTAAAATTAACAAAAATCAAAATGTATTGACAACAGCAATGCTTATTACTCAATCTCACAGGTTAAGTCAGGGTGCTAAAAATATCTTTCTAGTTGCCAGTTTTGGAAGTGCCAATAGATTAGGATGAAAGTTGTGAATCACTTGGGGTTTGGATTATGTTCTATGTGGGCAGAAGTTCTTAGGTTGCATGGTTTAGGGTGGGAATAGACATAATGTTGTGAAATTCAGTGACTTAGAGCTAGATTTATTTCACAGTGCTGAAGTGGCCACAGGTCTAGGACAAGACTTAATGCTGACAGAGGCTGGGATTAAGGCTGAGATGGGAAGAAATCCCCAAGCTTGGCTAAGAAAAAACTGTGAGCATTTTAAAAAGATTTAAGGCACATACAATGTTGTAAATTGGGAAAATAATAGTTTCAGGAAGATTTGAAAGTTCCAGAAGAACCAAATATTTTGGTGGAAGGCATAACAGTGTGATACATTTCATTAGCCAGGGAAAAGATCAGTAAAAACTCAAGCAAATTATGTGAGCACCTAAAAGAATGGAAGCAAAACCAGCATTACTACCTCCCTTTAACAGCATTTATTCCACAGGCAGCCCATTTCCCCAAGACAACACTTGCTAGGTGGAGAAAAAATACAGAAGTCATAACAGCACTTCACAAGTTATGACCCAGAGCTCAGTAGGACTATTGTAATAAAATCCCAAGTCTTGATTTCTGCATTCTCATGTCCCGGTCTGAGACTAAAAGCACTAAGTCATGCGAAGGACTCTTTTCAACTTTTCAAGAAATATTTATATTAAAATAAAAATCAAAAAGTAAATATAAATGTAGTTTAACATAATGAGATAGTATTCTTTCTCTGCCTAGATTAGAGGTATGGAGATAATATAAGGAAAAATGGTAAAAGGAAGAATTGCAGGCATAATTAACTGTTTATTTTAGGGTTTGTTTTCATTTGACTTTATTCAGAGAAGTAAAAGCAATATGCATCATAGAAAATTCTTCTTGAAATAAGTTTTGGGTTCTTCCCACTACCTTTATAAATTATTTCTGTGTTTTATAAATCAGTTTCATATGAGGATAAAATTTCATTATATAAATTCTGTTCAAACTAAAACACAAACTTGGCTTTTTAAGTCAGCCTTAACTAAAAAGAAGCAGGTAGAAGTGATTCTCAGTTTTAAAAATCAAAGTTAATTTTATTCCAATGCCTTAACATGCAGGAAAGATTTCATTATTGTTCCAAATGTTTGTGTTCTCTGTATCATTTAGAAATTGTTTATTGAGGAATGTTACTGTTTAGAACTTTTAACAGCATAGTTGTTGATTTGACAAGCTTGAGAATAAGCACCAAAGAAAAGACCCATACTGTCTGAAGTTTGGTAAGCCTGTATAATCAGCAAGATGAATTATTTTAAAGAAAGGAGGAATTAAAATAACATGAAGTTTCCCA
>PYHW01009386.1:570440-601373 GCA_013186435.1 Turdus rufiventris
GTGCAATGTGCTCTGGAATGACCCTGTTTGAGCAGGGAGGCTGGCAGATGACCCACTGTGGTGCCTTCCAACCTGCCCTATTCTGTGATTCTGTAGAATTAATAGGAAAACTTCCTGAAAGAATAGTATAGTACAGTATAGTATAGTATAGTATAGTATAGTATAGTATAGTATAGTATAGTATAGTATAGTGCAGTAAACTGTGTGACCGCAATGTCATTAAATAGTCCTAGATTGGCCATGCAGAACAGTTTATGGTGCGAAACTGAGATTTTTTTTTTTTTTTTATGCAAGACATGAGGTGAGGGAACAAAGGAAAAAGACATTTATGGAGTTTTGAGAGGCAATTCCTAGACTGTTATTAGTAGGCTATCTACTGAGAAGTGAGATGTTCCAAAAGAAGAATGTTACAGAGGTAAATAAAAATAAAACAAAATGAGCACTTGATCACGTTTATAGGAATTATGGGGTCAGAAAACTCCCTAGGCATTGAAGATGTCAGGACTTCTCCCATTAGTAGTACCAGTTGTATTGGAATGAGTTATCACAATACTTCTGGGGGTTTATTTTCAGGTATCACTTGAGTCTTAACTCCAAACATATGGAATGTAGCATGTCACATTAAGTTCCTATATACCTATATAAAGTATAAATAATAAGAGCAAGGACTTTGGTTATGGATAGTAGCAAGTAAAAGAGATACACTGTAAGAAGATTAATTAGCCATGATAGTCATACAAGAAGCCAGAAAGAACTAGCATTATACAATATTCTACAACCTGAGAAACATACATTTCAGCTGTGCTAAACAAAAATAGCAAAGGATTACTCACTCTGGTACTTTAGCTGCTTAAGTTCCCACTTTTTAAATTTCATATCTGCATGTGCATGCCATGCAAGTCTCCAGATGTCAAGAAGTCCAAGTTTTTCAAGAACCAAAGCTGCAGAAATAAAACAGTACTGCTGCAATTTCTCATTTATACAGCATCAGGAAAAAGCAAGAAAAATCACATCTATTAAGACTGAACTCTGAGTTCAAAAAAACAAGGAAAATGAAAAAAGTGTTGCTTGTGCTCACATCTTCTGTAACTGATCAGGAGGTAAATTGGTTACAGGTATCATTCATCTGAGACCTTACATAAAGGAGCATGATGGGCTTCATAGATGCCTCTTATTCTTGCATTTGGACTGACCTGTTTAATCTTTTTGCAGTTGAAAGCACATAGTTCAGCTATTGACATTTTCTTATCTGACGCTGATGTGGAAAAAAAAAAAAAAAAGAAAGACTTTAAAATTAAGTGTACTAGACTTTTAAATTACAGTGCACAGAAAATTTAAAAAAATAGCATGTGCTTACAGAGATGCCAAAGCTCAGAAAGTGTTTTCAGTTGGGTTGTATCTAGGGGTTTAGTTTGTTTTGTTGGAATTTTTTTTTTGTTTTTTTTTTAACATTATAAGTTTTAATACATGACTACTGACAAAATTCTCTGGTTCCACCCAGTAAACACACTCAGAACCACCACCCCCAATTCAAACTCTTTTTATTCAACTTACAATTAGAAGAAGAGCTTGAAAAATTCCATAGATTTTGTTCCTGTTATAATCCTTCTGAAGGAATGCCTAACTTTTTTGCAGCTGGTATCTCAATAGTCTGTCTGTTTAGACTTTCTGTCCTTTTACCAGAGATGAAACACTCCTCACTCAGCTGCCCGTGCAGCCTCAAACCTCCAGTTCTGCATTTGCAAAACCCATGCCAGGGAGTGGCAATTATACTTCAATGACTTTATTGACTACAAATGATTAAGACAAGCATGACTGACAAAGCTTTACTGACCACTTTTATTTTTAACGCAGCACCATGCCATACCAATTCAGAATTAGCTTCATGTGGTTCTTGCATGAAGCAATGCTTCACCACTTCTTAAGTCTGTGGGGCTTTTACTATGAGAGTTATCCTTTCATAACTGGTCATAATGGCTTTTGGAAACTTCTCATAGCTTTTTTGATTTTGGGGGAGTGCAACAGAACTCTGTTGTTGTAAAGTTATAGTATTTTTTTTATTATTTTCTTCGTTTGGATTAACTTATACTGCCATCATGTGGGCAGAAATAAGAAAAATAATTATTCTGTGAAATCTCAGCTTGAAAGCCTTACTTTCCTTTTAAAATATTCTTCTTGCTACCACACAGAGCAAGCAAAAGCCAGGCAGGACCTGATGCATGATTGCAAGTACAGAGTTTACATAGCACTGCCAATATTGCCAGGCTTCTAACCCATGCACAAGACTCAAGAGACCAATCAGACAAAGGACCAGTTCCTTTCCACTCGGCATTCTCAAGGTCTGTGTGTTCACCCTCCTCCCTGGGTGCTGCAAGAATGTATTTGTCTCTTTGAGCATTAGAAACTTAAGCTGCAGTACTGTTGTCAGACATCCAGAGGATAAAGCATAAAAAACAAAGAATGACCCAAAAGTATAAATTTTCTCTTACACATTCCTTATTATTCTGAAGAACTTCATTTTGTATAAAAACTTCAGTTGTCAAATAATAATGATTTGTATGGACTAAAGTGACTTACAAAAATATTTTGTAATAGCTGTACAGTTTAAAAAATGATAATAAAATAATATAAACACATTATAGTGCCAAGAACACAGACTGGAATAAGGATATGCCGGAATTCCAGAAATGGTTCTTGGAGGACCAACAGTTCTCAAGTTTAACTACAAGATAGAAAACTAGGACTGGGATGTTTGCATCCATATGTATCTCTTTATATATATCACTCAAATCTAGTTTACCAAAATGTGGTAATAATTTTCAGTAAAGCGTGAAAATGTCAAAGTAAAGGCAGAATTTGCCAGCTTCATGATCTCTTTGTTCACAGCCTTTATAAGCTGTTTTTCATGGCCCATCACATGGCTGCAGTAAGTGGCATCAGCCCTCACAAAGAGGAGCACTGTAGTCCAGAGGGTCGCACTGGGCTCAGCACAACATGATAAAACAGATAGTAGAACATAAATAACATATTGATTCCCCTGCTGGAGAAGCTTTTTAAGAGGGATGCCTCAAATATGATTCTTATCCAGGAATCTAACTTATAGAAAATAACCTTTAACACAAGAAAACTGCATCCAAAATGTACAGGACCTAAGTCTGTATGCCATAATCACTTTATAAACAAACTTACATTGTCTAATGTCTAAATAATTTACACAAAAAAATTGCATGGACTGCCACACAAGTGTTACTTGAAAAATCAATATTCACTGAGACTGAAAGAGTATTTCCTCTATATTTAGGTACTGTGGTTACGATAGCTTTTTTTTTTTTCTTTGCAATAACTATTAATAACTGTTTTATTAGGAAATGTAGATTATAAAATATTGTCCAGTTTAATAGCTTTATGATTGAGCTTTTTAACTATTTAATGTGCAGCTGTAACTTCTTTCTTTCCCTTTCTGGGTGCCATTAACCCCTTGTGTTAAAATCAGATATATTCCCACAGCTGTTCTGGGGCCTTCAGAACTTGTCATGTTCAAATCTTGCTGTTATACAGGTTTTAGCTAGAGGTGATAGATAATTGAATTTATACCAGGTGTAACTCTTAATGCAACAATAATTCTTTCCATTTCATAGCATTAATTTATATTAAGATCAGGTTAGTTCTCTCATTCATTAAAAGTGACAACACAGCTCTCATTTATCTTTAGACAGAAGCTTGACAAACTAGACTAATGGAAAAAAAATAAATCAGGACTAATGGATTAGCTAGATTAGAATTTGAACAAAAATTGGTATATTTGCAAACCCAGAGGAGAGTAAAAAAAGGGAGGGATGCAAACTCTATAACAAGAACTCCATCAAATAAACTGATTAATTAGTTCTCTCCAGTATATAGCAAAATTTTGTGCCATTTCTGTCACTAAGGCTGAGGTTCAAGCTTGACAGAAAACACAGGACTCCTCCTAACTCATGGATCAAACCTATTTACAAAAAAAAATAAACAGAAAAAAAAGGCAAAGAGAGCAGGCAGCACTTATTTAATCTATCCACTTCAGGTTCACTCAGCCTTAATACTTTACATTAACAACCTCATACTCTTCAAAGGAAATACCTTGATAAAAAAGCATTGTGAACAGTGGTGCTGGAGGGCATCCAACATATGCTGCTCATTTAGCAGTGAAATGTTCACCAGCCTCAGCTGTAGCTCCTTATCTGTCTCACCACTTCCCTTGTGAGCAGGAATAATTCTCAAGAAACAGTGTGCAGAGTTCAAGGAAAGCAAATACTAGGACAAATGTGTCACATCCTTCTACTCTCACAATTTCTGTGGTACAGAATGTTAAGAAACTGTTCTGGCTTCGTTTGAAGGGAGCCCTGCTGATAAACACACTGTATTTTCACACTGAGTGTATTTTTATCCAGATTAAGAAGGGTTTCTCTAAACACAGGACAGAAAGAATGTTTCTAACATATTTAAAATTGCTATCTGGAGTTCTGGGTTTGCAGTGGAAAGGTTACAGAAACAATACTGTATTCTCAGTGAGATTCATTCTTTTCAGTAGCATCCAAGAAAAATGTATTACAGCACATCTTGTTAGTTACTTACCAATTCCACCAGAAAAGCTGGCAGAATATTAGAACTCTGATACAGAAGACCTACGCTGAAATTCAGAGCCTCCAAACAAAGAGGGGCCAGACAAAATACACTGCACCCTCAACATAAAAGAACAACTTTACCAACAGAAGAGGCAGCAGGTGTTCAACATTCCTAGGCAAACTTCTGCCTAGATAAAACATACAACAAACAAAATAACTCTTCAGACCTTTTTCTACATTTGATTATAAGGTAGCAAACTCTAAAAGTCTAAAGAGGATTGGATCAGTATCTTCTTATCTTGCCTTAACTAGTAATAGTCATTTAAAATGCTCCTTTTCTTTCCTCAGTCAGACCACAACATGCAAAAATGGTGAGATAAACAAATTATTTTGGCTAATCAAATCTTAAAATTTACTTCCCCTTCTTTCCATGAGGAAACAAATGTATTTCCATTCTTCTTCCCTAACCATCCTGGATGTGAGCCCATATTTCATATAGCGTTTCCTGGGGCTGTCTGACCATTTCCATTTAATGATCTCAGATTGTTAAAAAACAGGCAAGGGCTTACAAATCTGATGGGATTCACTGTAGCTCCGGGAACTAGGAAAACATTTGAGCTGGAGCACCAGCCAGAGGGGCTGCTCAAATTGGGCTGTGGACACGCTCTCCCTGTGGCCTGCAGAAAGCCCCTCAGCAGGGAATTTCTCCAGAGCTTCAGGAAAGAGAGGAGTTAATATTTTACAATCTTTGCATTCCTCAGTTCTGACCCACAGAGTCTGGCTCTTTGCCAGCTGACCACTTACACAAACCTGAGAGAGCTCCAGGCACTGCTGCTCCCCCTCCAGAGTTTCTGCTGCACAGAGCCCACCCTGAGGAGGAGAGTTCACACCAAACAGATAAAAAAAACCCCAGAGTTTGACAAACTCAGGTGGGAATTAGCTTTATGATAAAGACAGGTAGGTCTGACAAGCTGGCTGTTCAAAAGGCTCAGAATTAGATACTGCTGTCTCGCTGTACGCTTCAGGGACCTTCCAAGGATAGGAAGCTATTTCCAGGTCTGAAACTTTCTACAGTAAAACTAATCTTCTGAAATTGTAATTAGACAAACAAACCCTGGGACTTGGGGTTTGTTCATGCAAATACATGAAAGCACCTGCAAAGGTACAGAAAATGTGTCTTTTAATAAAACCCCCTCAGTTCTCTTTCTTTCTTCTGAATGCTACACTCAACTTGGGTCTAACTGATTAATCTGTTTCCTGGGGTGATGGAAAAGAATCCCAGGTGCTTATGTTATAATCAATTAAGATATGTATATAGAAGGCCAAAACTGAAAAGACTGATGAAGAAAAAGGTTTTTTTTCAAGGTTTCTGAAATTCCTACCTAGGGATAAGGAGAGCCTGTCATAAGTTTATTTAAATAATATTTATCCAATTGTATCCCATAATTAACTTTAAAAATCTGTCCTTTAGTTACTATTTATCTTGTTATTAATTTCCTAGAGGCCCAAACCTAAGGACAATTAACAAAATATGAGCCAAAATTTATTGTCTGTGCTTGAATACATAGAATATAAACACTGCTCCACCCAGAGGCTGTTTAAAAACCAGAGAGCTGAACAAAGCCTTAAACCTGGTGGTGTGCCTCGAGAGAGAGCTCAAGGCTATGCCATCATCACCACTCTGTCCTTACACACGAGTATTTATTCAAGCAAGTGTCCAAGTAGGCTTGTAAGCCTGGACTCCAGAGGAATTCCATTGTTCATATGAGTAAGGGCAGTTCTAGCTCAGAATAAGGCACAAAATTTGCCTTTCTGATCTGAATATCCAGCTTTTCCAATGTGCTGTGAGCTAAGTGTTGGCTGCAACCACAGTTTTGGAGAAGTTCTGTCTTTATGCTATTTCTCCACATCCAGTGAAGAAGCCATCCTTAGAAAAACTTTTTATTCTAAAGTAAAAGCGGTAAGCTCTGCTCCGCTCTGCTCCTGTTAATTTGGCCCCTTTGGAGGAAACAACACATCCACAAGCAAATTCCTGCAAATGGCTTTAAAAACAAATTAATTTGCTCACTCTTTTGGGCCCTTGAGACTGAAATGTGATCTGACTTGGTCTGTGAGACTCTCCCAATGGCCCATCTTTCTTCTAGGCTCGGCAAACTATAGCCCGATGGAAAGCTTTATGAGACAAGTGTGGGGAGAGAGTTTCTGCATTATTATTTCCAGTGTGACTGGAATGGTTTACAGAAGTCAGAGTAGTCCAGCTGTCTGAAAAGCTTTGATGAGGGACTTCTTTTCTTTTCTCTGCCTTTCCCTTGAGTTGTGTTACAGCTGGGTTTATCCTGCTTTCATGGACAGGTTATGAAGAAACAATAACTCTGCCCCAGTGAAAGCAGGGATAAAATTGTGCCTTTCAAGACTCTGGTAAAGTCCTATCTACTTGACTGACCTAGATAGTCAAAATATTCAAACCCACTGTCAAGTAAGTGGTAGCCCACTGAAAATAAAAAAAAAATCACAACTAAGAGTATCTAAGCTGAGGTTTGGGCTCAGAACCGCATATTGCTGGCTTGCAGTCAGAATTAAGGGTAGATAAGTTAGGTCTTATCTAAGATCAGGTTGCCGTAGACCCCATAGAGAACAGGAGACAGGAGAATGTAAAGGAGACAACACTAGCAGCAAAACTGGAAAAGGGTTTGGAGGGTGCTGCATTCTTTGTTTGGGGATTACCATTAGAAAAGACACACTATGGCAGATGAAAAAATAAATTAGCAGTTTGCAGGTGAGCAAATAATAATTTCTATTTGTTGCTTTATAACATTGTGAATTGCATTTACAAAAAATAACAGCCCAAGGTTTAAAAGCCCTTAAATTGTCTAACAGGCCACAATGTTTTCTTAGGATAGACGAGAGAATAGAGATGATGCAGAATAAAATAAACCCAGACTTACTGTTCCAGAAGATGGGATGGCAAATTGCTGTTGGGGGAATTCCCAAATGAAGATTTCATGTGAGCTACTGCATTTAATAGTCCTTTGAAAGAGAGCTCTGTCCCCTTTTTTGCCCTCTATACTTTGGGCCTGTCTACCTCCCTTCATACTGTTGTTTTTAAACAACATTTTATATAGCCTCTTCTTCAAGAACCCTTTCCAGGACTATTTTTTTTGTCTTTCTCTGCTATTTTCACTTGTGCTAGGAGTGAGGAAGTTACTGGTGACCATACTCAGGAAATGCTTTCACTAGACTGCTTTTTGGGATTTCTTTTGCAACAAAAACTGGGACAAAGTCACCCATCCTTTCGAGTGGCTGAGATGTGACTTGGCTTGTAAGTGCTGCTTTCATGGTACCTCTGACAGGGTAGAGAAACCATGCAACAAGAGCGCATCAACTGATGAAGCAGGAGATTCTCAAAGCAGAGCATACCATACTTTCAGATTTTGAGGCAATATTTCCTATCCTAATTTTTGTGCTTAATACTGTACACAGTTACCCCTTAGGCAAATGGACTTAATGTGACAGAATGGTACAAAGAGCCCCAGAAGGGCATGCTCCCGCCTAAATGTTGTTCCCAGAGAAACAAGGATGTAGTATTTTACGCATGTTGATGGACATTATCTGATACATTGCAAATAGAAAAGAACAAACTGGTTGCCATTAGGCAAATTTTCCCTGTACTGGGGCGATTTAAGCTGATGGGCAAATTTTTGTTTTCTTCATGATATACATCTAGAGTAACTCTACTGAAGGCTGTAGTCTCATGCCAGAATGAAGTCTTCCTGAAGTATGAGTCAATAGTGTTCACTTCAAGAAGTTTCTTCCTGTCTCTATGTAAAAATTGCCGCAAAGCAGGTAGAAGGTAAAAGCTGATCTTTTGAAGATACACTGGACTAATGATTCATGTGTAACTAATTCAAACACTTAAAACACCGTGATGAATCGAGGTCTCAAAAGAACTGTCAGGTAAATTAAGGCAATTATTTTGGTTTGGTTGAGAATGCAGACTAGATACTGACAGGTCAGCACAAACTCGATAATGTAGTAGATCTTGTGACAAATTCTTAGGGAGACAAAGGTATTAAATTTAGATGGTGGACAAAAGAATTAGTATATTAGAGTAATTGAGATCAATTGGAACATAATGTCCTTTCTTGAGTCACGCTTTCCCTTGTAGTCTTTCAGAACAATTACTGTTTTATCAGGACAGGGATTAAGATAAGAGCTTCAGAGCTGCATGTGCTTAATTGAGGTGATATACAGCTTGTACTGGAATGATTCTTCATGGAGAAAGCCCCTGAGTTTTGTGGCACACGACTTTAACTGGTCATGAAGGAAAATGCTTGTTTAAAAACTAAGTATCTGTTCCTAATCTCATAAAATATGAGTAGGCAGGCTAAAGTTTAGTTAAGAATGTAAATAATTAAAATGTTGACCTTATATCATGATGCCTTCCCTGCCCACAATCCCTATAAAATATTCTTAGCCCTGCAGCCCAAATAAAATATTTTCAGATTTATTTAATTGCATTTTTTTCTTTTTTTAATATCTGTGATCTTCCCCATGAAAATGGGAAGAGCAGAAATTTACAAAAACAAATTATCAAGGAAAAGGTTTTTGGTCAATGTTTGTCAAAAAAAATTAGGAAGTAGGGAGACATTTTGAAACTGTTGAGCAAATTCACTTTGTTGAATAGTAGAGAGTTTTTTCCCCTCAAAATAGATGTTTTCTGTAACACACCTTCAAAAAAACCCCCAAAAGACCAACAAAACCAAACCATAACCTATGTTGTTTATTTGAGCTAATTTATTTGCCCTTGCCTCATTCACTGAAATTCACAGCATCTGTGCCTGGGCTGAAACAAACAGAACAAACCTGGAAAGCACAAATTGGTGGAGAAAGATGTAGTTCATACAAGATATAGTCCATACAAGTTCATACTTCTCACACATGAGAAGTGAAAGAAAATATACATAAAGCTCAAAAGAGCATGCATTTTAAAAAAATCAGGTAAAATAAGGAAATGTCAGGTGTAAACATTGATATGATCTTAATTTGACTTTACCACATACAGAATAAAATTGCTTTTAAACTTAGCTTAACTTTGTGAGTAGAGTTCAAGCCCTTCTTTGCTAATGTTTTATAATTAATTAAATACATATTTAAAAGCCAGTAGTGAACAATGTTTAAAAATTTGCAATTTTGAAGTAACTGAAGCATGAATATGATTTTGTTGCCTCTAGACTAGTGAATGATAAATAGTTGCTCCCAATCAATATAGCTCGTTTGAATGTGTAGTAAATATTTACATCTGAATGATGAATATCTGAAAAGCAGATTTATCATGCAAAGCATTATAGACTGTTAATTGCAGCACTATTCAAGCTGTCACAGAAGTAACATAAATTATGCATTTCAAAATGAAAAGACAGGCATTTTTGATGCTTCTTTTAGATTAATTTACTATAAACATTATAGTTTCTTAAAGCAGAGCAGCCTGGAAGAAGAAATATGATGGTTGTGATTCATAACTATAAAATTGTCCGTGGACAGTGTCTCATCACAAGAAATAGATGTCTTTTCTTGCTGATGAGATGAAATCAAACACTAGTAAACAAATTTATTTCCTTTCTACTAGGATGGAGATGGATAGGCTGAAAATGATGGAGGGTAATTGCAGATTGTTCAGTGCCTCAGAACAGAAATATCGAAGTCCCCTTATTTTCCAAATAGTTTTATTTAGCCATGTATAAGCATGATGAGGGCATTATTGCTTCAAAATATTTCCTGTCTTTTTCTAGAAGAACACTAGTTTTGGTATATTTGTTAATGCTAATGTAGCTTTGGAACATCTCATGCCATGTTCTTACTTTTGCCTATTAACTGTTTGAATTAATGCTGTTTTTTGTCTACCTGATGTTGGTGCTTAAAGGCCACTTTCACCAGTTTTCACTTATGTATGAAAGGTCATTTTAAACTTTATAACTTTCATCTTGTATGTAAATTTTATTTTTAAAAATACTGTGACACTTTAAAAGTAACTTAAACCAGAAAAAAATTTAAAAGGTGCAACTTCCTTCTTTGGTTGGAAAAAGGAACTATATTACACCTGAAATTCAACTTAGTCACAGATCCCTTCAGTGAAAAATCTGCACTTTTGAGGTTAAAAATTCTGTTAGGAATTCTGGAAAAAAAGAATAGAAACATGTTCATTTTTTTTTTTTCAGACATTATAAAAAGCCATACATTACACATCTACTTTTAATTTGAATGTTTTCTGAGTTTAAATCAACAACATCTGAGAAAGAACAGAATCTCAGAGTCTCCAGAACTAGCACAGAGCAGAAAATAGCAGTTCTGGAAAAATATCTCTCATGTGTTTGAAAGAAATGCTCTGGTAAAGGAAGGCATTGGAGTAATCTTACTGTTTCTAATGAAAAGATTAATCTTTAAGTGAGGTCACTCACTGCCACTTGGGAAGACAAGATGAAAACACGTGAGAAACCATTAAAGCAGTGGATTTGGTTCTGTTTCCCTGATATACTGACCTTGGTTAGCTTTTCCTGAACTTGTCATGTATTAGAATATATAGTGCAACAGTTATTTCCCAATAGTGAATAAGCAAATAAAAATACTGCATGAATGAGTGAATAAAAATGCTTCATTTTTTCTCATTGAATACTATTTCATGCTGATAACTCACAAATTCATGCACTTTTAACAGATGCTACAAGAGTGAGGGTGTGAAATGTGCTGAAATATTCTCCTGGCTAGCAGATAAGCTGCTGATCTAGCTTTGGTACTTGGGACCACAAGCTCCAGCTAATGTCATTTCTCTTGCATTTCCACTAATATGAGATCATTTAAATAAGGCTGGTAACAAATGAGAAAAAAGAGAAAATTCTTTTCACTTTCAAGTCACACAAAGTACCTAGGCATTGTCTCAGCAGTAACCATAGCTTCCCTTTTAATGTTTCTGATTGTAGCTGAAAAGCATGGCAAAAAGTACAAAGCTGCATATACTCTGTGCAAGCCAGAATTATCAGGACACTAGCATTTGTTTAGATGTTGCAGTGAAACAAAGCATGCACAGGCAATGTGATAAATGGTGATTTATCTGTCTGAGGATCAGAATGGAGCTGAGGTGGTTCAAACCTGATGACATTTATAAATAGTGTGGGTTCATCAAAGTGGACAGACAGCTACTGATCATGTTTAAAATTATTCCTTTTATTTGAGTGATCTGTCTAGTCCTGTCTCTTTTTTCTTCCTTAAATTTCATATATATAGATATATATGAAATTATATATATAGTGTATCTATATATCTCATACAAATCATAGAAGAGGGAAAAATAAGAAGTAGGTAAGCATTAGTTAAGAATTATATATAAAAATGAAATTAGGAGCACATTATTTTTGTCTAAATGTAAAAATGCTATACTTTTGGCAGCTGGGAGTTTTTGCCAGAACTTAAATAGTGTGTACTGTAGGTTAGGGGCCCTCAGAAAACAAGGAAGATGTAGGTGATGATTTTGTCCCTTTCTCTTTGAAAGCAAAGGATGAAACTCACTGCTATAAAATAATAATAATTAAAAAAAAAAAGTTGAAATCATGTTTGGAAAATGAAAAATGAGAGTGAAAATTATATGCCAGGATAGAAAGAATTAACAGTTGTAAGGTCTCACATTCACATTGCAAATTTTTCTTTTTTATATACTCTAGTAAATCACAGTGGGAGCCTTGTAATGAGAAAGGGATGTCATATCAAATCTACTGTGTTTCCAGAACTATCACTTTCCTAGAAGGCCCACTTTTTTTTTGCCAGACTGGAAAAATATGCTCTAGTTGCTTTTTCCTAAACACAACTATTTAATTCCTGCCAAGAAGCAGCTGCTGCCTTACAAAAATGCTGGCTGGGGCTATGTACCACTGCACTGCTGTTTGAGTTCAAGTTCTGTTTTCACTGCTATGCCTAAGAGTGCCAGAGGAAGGCAGAAGAGGAACATATTTTCTACATCAAATCATAGTAAAAGCATTTCTGACTACTCCACAAACATGTTCTGAGTAATCCGTAGATTGCACGGAGTTTCTTAAAACTAAGAATTATCTACAATTTATAAATTTCTGCCTTGAAAAGAAGATAATCTGCAAAATGATCTAAGAGTGAAGAAGAAATTACAACAGGAAAACAAAAATACTTTCCCATGTAATTAATTTTAAACTTCAGATGTGAGTCTGCTCAGAGAAGACATCACTTTCCCCTGTGTGCAGTGGTATGTCAGCTCAAAAATGGCAGGATGTTGCATGGGTTGAGGTCGTGTTGACTGTACTTTAATTTTGTATTATTGACTGGACATGAGAAGTAAAAAGGCTTTTTCACTTGTGGAACTGATTTACAATTGACAATAACACATTCTGTTACAGAATTTCTGTGGTAATATATGTGATTTTATTTCTCTTTGAAGTGGTTACAGTGAGTTAACACAGTTCATAATTTTATAAAAATATTCAGGAACCTGTTGCTACAGCAATACAAAGAACTCAGATGAGATATTAATTACAAAGAAAAGAAAAAATACAAAGCAACCCATTAAAAAAATTAAAGTTAATTTTTAAAATTATATTAAAATTCCCACACTTCATTTGTACATGCAGTTGACACATGATGGTCAAATGGGATAGTACTGGATCATGTTAATGTGGATGATCTCAGAGGAATTACCTCTTTCAAACATAGCCAAGACTCAGTAGAGAACACTTCTCTTTCTGTTAGTCCCACTTGCAGCCACACACTGAGACCTGTTAAAGAGGAAAACTGTCTGATATAATTTCCCAAAGTATTCCTGATCAGAAACTTGGAGGAGGCAAGAGGAAGTACCAACAGTGGTTTTTAAAATGTGTCTTTCTTCCACCATTTGGGTGACAGCTTTCAAACAGGACCTTGTCCCAGGTCTTAGTGGCTGTTACACAAAAACTCTTCCTCACTCTACAGTATCTCAAATAACCACCTTTAAACAGCATTTTTTGCTACTCCAAGCGACACATTTCCACTTTTCAGGATCCAAAATATAAAACATCATCATGACAAAGATGGAGGGAACATGAAGTCTTTTACCTGAATTTTTAAAAATGGCATGGTAAGCTAAATACAGTGGACTGCAGTGATTCTCTGTTGCATTTCTGGATACAAACATACAAAATCTTTAGAAGGGAACAAGGTATTCTCTCAGTGCTGATAGCTGTGCTCACTATTAACACTCTCTCTATATTATGGGACTCTATATTATATGAGGCATAATGCTGGATGAGCAGTGAGGTGGATTGAAAATTGGATGAAAAATTCAGGCCCAGAGTCAGAGACCAATAACCACTGGTGTACCTTAGGGTCCAGCCCTATTTAAAATAGAATCACAGAATCATTTAGGTATGGAAAGACCCTTGAGATCATTGAGTCCAACTGTTATCCATCACTGCCCAGCTGACCACTAAACCATGTCCCCAAGTGCCACATCATGGTTTTAAATTATCTACAGGTATCATGACTGCACCAGTTTCCTGGAGAGTCTGTTTCAACCCATGAAAATCCTTTCAATGATTTATCTTTTCCTAATATCCTATCTAAACTCCTCTGGGTGAACTTGAGGCCATTTCTAATAGGTTGGATGATGGGGAGATACAGAGAAAACCCAACCAAGGGCCACAGTGCTGATTCTATTTAACATACCTCAAAGTCCTGCATGCATTTTCAAGGGAAAGCTCTAAATATATCCTAGGTAAAACAAAACTAAAAAACACCCTCTTGGCTACAATATTTCATGGTCTGTCACAAACCTACCTGGTTTTGTTGTCCTGGGAAATTGTCCTTGGGAACCACTGTATCATCTGTAGGGATTTTAAAATTATATGTCATTCACCTTAATTTCCACCCCCCATTTTGTCATTTTCATGATTAATACATTTATCTTCTCTTTGAAGATGCTTCATTATTTTCTAGTTCGATTACTCATTCCTATTGGAGTGACTAAAACCAATGACTAAGAGCTTAGATTATTCTAAAAATAAGAAAATACAACACTAATTACCAGGAAAGAAATTAATATTTACAGATTTTTCAGTCTTCCTCTTTACATGCTTAAACATTTTCCCAGCTTCAACAAATTTAAATGTACTCAGCCAGTTCTAGAATATTTACTTCCAAGAAAAAATAGATGGACAAGTGTGGGAATAATAATTGTAAAAACTATCAGTGTTTTCTTAAAGGAAAATGGAACTACAGTAATCAGAAGTGTAGAAAACTGCAATTTTGCAGTAACCACTTTTATTTACTTCGAGTTTTGCTTTATGTAATGTATGATAACGTTCAACAGAATGCACCACACATTTCCAATATTTATATTGAAAAGGCTAGTATCTTTGAGTTCTTTCAAGGCCTACAGTTATATCCCACAGATTTGATGCCCTACCTAATATAATATGAATGTTTACCACAATAGTGCAAAGGATTGCAACAACAGTGCAGTTTAGGCTGCTATTTTTGAACTGGTGTTGTGAATTAGTGGTTTAAGCAGTTTGAAGAATCACCATCAAAGTATTGGCTAATGAAGGTTGGATATAAATTTGTGAAAACCCAGAGTTCAGTGGAAATGTTTGCTCTGCTACTTACTGTATAGATAAAGCCTACAAAATTGATTACACAATCAATGTAAAATAACTTGCATGGAGATCAGGGATACAGAAAAAAAAAGTGCAAAGATAAGAGAGACCATCCCTTTGAGTCATGAGGTTCAGACTTGTCCCCTTGCCAAACTTGCCTGACTTGATCAGTAGATTATGTTTAAAGGATTAACACCACTTAATGATTGACTCCTTCAACACTAGTGAGCTCTGGGCAGTCACTCAGAGGGGCACAGGAGCCCCAAAGGTGTCAAAGGGCTTCACTCCAGACCCATCCTTATAGTGTTGCAAGATGCACCTGTGTAATGGTTTGAAAGTAAAACCAGCGAGAGTCCAAGTCAGAAATACAGTTTAATAGGAAAATATAAAAAAATAAAACACATGCAATAGTACAAAAGAAAAACCACTGACAGTCAGAATACAACCTGACACCCTGCTAGTTAGCATGGTAGTAGCAGTCCAGATGAAATAGTACTTGTTGAAGTAGTGATCTTGTAGAAAGGTCTGGTAGCTCTTCTCCTCTGAAAACCAGTGGGTAAGGGCTGCTTTGGTGTTCCAAATCTCAGTTTTCATCCAGGCTAGGCTCCTCCCTCTGGGGGAATCTCCCAATGGGATGATGTAATGTTATCATTCATGCAGTGGGACTCAAAGGCCCATTAACAGAAGATACCTCCTGGAGGAAGGATGGGTCATGGAAAAGATAAAGTACAATGCCCCACCTGGTTTCAATGGATGGCCCATTAGCAGAGGATATCTCCCACAGAGATAAGAATCACTGCCCCACCTGGTTTCAGCAGATGGTGATAGAATAGATACTTTTGGGCACATCTTTACATTGGCAACCTGTCACTCTCCAGTTTCATTCAGGCAGTAAAGAAATGTCCCAGGGGCACTGGGGACTGACAAACACCTCTAGTGCTGCTTCTTGCTTTGAGTGGAAAGTCCTGATATGGACAGCGCTGACCCTGACTCAGCTGTGCAGGAGTTTCAGGAAAGGTCCAGGGAAACAGACATGCCAAACTCAGAAATCAAGGCCTAATGAAGATCCCTGGATTCCTGGGATTGTAGAGTGGCCGAGGAGCAAGGAGGGGAGGGGACTGGGAAGGGCAATTCACCACCAGAGCTTAGTGCATGTACTTCTACTTCAGTTTAAGATTACTTTTCTACTTAACATTAGGTCAATCAGGGTTGGATTCAAGCTAAGTGACAAGATTACAGAAAGATTTGGTGCAATCAGAGCTAAGCCTGTAACAGCAGAGAGTTCATTAATACATCCTGACTGAATGAAAACACTCACAGTGGACAGTTGTTTGGCTAGTGGAGGGATTTCATTGTTGTTCCATTACTATTTTCTATTAATGCAATCTTAGAAATATACAGATACTTCTTGATGCACTTTTTCTTAATAAAATTACCAATTATTTAATCAAATTAATTGTATATGTTCTATAATAAAACAATTAATTATTATGCTTCTCCTATTACTTATATTTATTCCAACAAAATAAAGCTAAATTAATATTATAATAGTACTTCAGGCATCACTTAGATCACTTAGAGATTAGAAATCTGCAGCACCATGTGCTGTATAAAAGCACGAATGATGCTGATCCTGGAGTAGATAGAGACAGCAAGATGAAAACAAACAGCAGGACTAAATAGTGAGAAAAATGTGGCAATCTAACAGGCAATATACCAAACTGTACCAGCTGCTTACAATTTCATATATAGTCACAGGAAATATATGAGGGCAAGAAAAATTAACTAATTTGAGTGAATAGTACCCAGAACTTGTTCCCAGCTGGGAGAATTGAGGTCAAGAGAGCTGATCAGAGACAAAGAAATCTCTCAGTACAGTAAAGGTAGTAGAATAATTAATTTTCACAATTTTTTTTTAGAAACAAGATCCAATTTCATCCAATGCAAATGTCGAGGTAGAAATGATAAGAGAGGAAACTATTACCATGAATGACTATTACCATGGTTGAATGACTATCTAAAATACCTAAAACATAATAGCATCATGTTGTACTATTTCTCCTCTGACTGAAGGACTAAGTAGTCATAATACATTCATCTTTACTCCTAACATAAAAATCTATAACACAATGAAAGATTGTGAAATCCAATCATAATAATGTCAATTTTCTTTTCACATAAAAAAGCACTGGACTCCTTTTCCCTTTTTTTGGGCAAGATGCAATTTCTTGATAAAAGTTTCTGTACTATGTAACTGTATTAAGTTTCAGGAGGACATTTTTTGTTCTTGTACTATTTCTTTTTATTTTTACAACTTCATTAAATTACCTTTTTAATTGACAGCTAATATTTCCCCAGCCTTTCAGACTCACCATGAATGAAGGTTAATTAATGAAGGAAATAAATATCACTGACTTTATATAAATGAGATTATCATTGCTATCTTTTTTTAAAAGCCCAAAATGAAACATTGTATAGCAGACCAGAAAATTATAATACCGTTGATTGAATACTAAGTCCATTTATATTCCTTTTTTTCTCTATTTGGGATGTATATGAACTTTCAAAACTAAAGTGTCCTTCTGCAGCTGGACTCCTAATTGCTTGTACATGCCAGGAACACTGAAGTGATGCTCATAAGCCCTAGTAAATCAAATTAAATAAGTGGCATCTATTTTGCATTTTTACTGCTGTATATCAGTAGGATCAAACACCCTTTTCTCCATTTTGTCAAAGCAAATGCAACCAGTATTTCCTGCATCTCCAAAGCAAAGATTTCATTATCAGTGTTTCTACATGCTCTGTATACTGCACATGCACAGAAGAGACTCTAATCTTCCTCTGCCTTCTGAAATTTATAATTTATGTTTGTATATCTTAGTTACCTTTCCTGGCATGCTTAACTAGACATTTTAAATTAGTCTGATTGGCTGAGCTAAATAATTTTCTATAAATGCACTAGAATTTATTTGCTACGCTAATTAAGCTAGAGCTGAACATTTAGGGCTAACTTCAAAGATTATTTTCTTGCTCTAACTCCCTCTACAGAGACCAGTACAAAGAGTGGAGAGCATGTTTGAGGAATTTTACTCTTCGCACTAGTTTAGGTGTAGTTTAGAGAGGACTGAAAGTGACAGTGGCATCACTGATCCAACTTTTTGTTCATCATGGACAGCAGAGATCAGTCCACTCACAAAGATCCATGGCACTGACTCAAAAAGACAGCCTACCCTGTGTGTCACAAAAAAGCTTATCAATGCCTCGTAACAACTGCAAGGTTAATGAGATAGATAGGGAAGGACCAAAATCTGTAAGTGTACAAAGAACGGGGAAAATCAAACAATGTCAGGAATTGCCTTTATAATCACATTTAGAGACAAATTAGAATTAGTATGTAGCAGGCTAAGCACACAAAAGAAAAAAAGCATAAATAAGAAGCCAGATTATATTCCTTCCACACAGGGTTAATAAGCAGTGTGTAGTACAGTACAGTGCAAACAGTGCACACAGACTTCCAAAGGAGTGCACCTCTGAGAAGAACAAACTGTGCATCTCAACAAGTCACTGAAAAACATCTTGAGTAGTTTATTTCCCCTGAATATTGGGTTTGTGTTTTCTTTTCTCTATTACAGCCAAAAGACCCTCTGAAACTTTAATAAAGTTCCTTTCTTACTAACACTTCTGTGGAAGGGAATGATAGAAAATGTGAAAATGTGAGAATCTTTAAACTCAGCTCCCCACACTGAGTGTACACAATTTTAGCATAATTTTTAAATTAAATTATAACTTAATTTTAAAGTTTTTAAATGCTAAAAATGTTGTGTCATATACAGAGCATAGACAGCATCACAAAATATTATGTCCTGTAAAGCGTCTTGACTTTTAATTTAAATTAACTGTAGTGACACCAGACACACTGTTGCCTTGGACTGGTTCTACTACGTTTTTTACAGCTTAGAGAAAAGCATCTTCACATCTTTGATAAAAGAAATGAATCTCCTTCCCAATGCCATGCTTCTCATGATGTTTTGGCACCAGTGATAAAATTATTTGATGATTCAGGCATTTAAATTGATATAACAACTTAGAAATTGGAGAGTTACTACTTGAATAGGATGCTTATAAAGTGTATTTCCTGCTAAAACAACGGACACTCAGCAGAACAATTCTGTACATCTCTCTTTGGAGTATTATAAAACTCATCATAGCTATTTGAAGACCAATGTACCTTTATTATTTTACCCTGCTCTTAACAGTCGGTAGAGAGCAACAAAGGTAATATCCTAAAGTGGAAGAAAGTTTTGTGAATTAGAGATGCCAAAGGTACAAGGAAAATAAAATTAAAATGAAAATTTATTCAGGGCATGTGCTTTAAACTATAACCATGTCAAATACCGATTTTTGTTAATTCAATTCTATGCAAATAGGAAAACTAAAGACTGCTGTTTTCACAAATGCAGCTCCTGAACAGACTGTAAGTGACAATAAAACCCAGGCAAGTCAAGTCAGAGCCTGATTTTTCTGCAAGAAAAGGAAAGGCATTCAGCAAGGGGTCTGCTCTGTAACTGCAGGTAAAGATGGCCTACACCCATTGCCTACTGGTCTATAAAACACAGCACTTGTTGAATTAGAAAACAGTCACACTGTCTACTGGATATGCTGCTCATTCAACTAGACTTCCTAACCTGAGGTGCAAATATTATACTCACATAGGACACATGGATTTAGTCATTTTTCACAAAAAAAGCACCTTAATAAACTAAAAAGCTGGCAGTAACCTGGAACACTAACATCTCTGAATTGTTCATTGCAGTTAAAACCAAACACTCAGCATCTGGACCTGCACGTAGTCTATGTAGAAGCATGTGTGATTTATTGTTGTTTTAATACAGTTATGCATTTAAATTGCTAATTTGCATTAAATCACAAAAAGGCATTAAAATTCACAGACCGGTTTTGCATTAACTTGATCTCTCTTTTACCAGATTTTTGAAATATGGTGAAGAATGAGCTCAAATGTAGGTCAATGTAATAAAGAAGAAAGGATTTTAATAGGTTTTGTCAAAAGTTCTACTTTTTTTTCTTTATAGCAAAACATATTAAGTAGATTTGGTAAAATAAAATGTATCAAAATTGTACCTTTGCCTTTTATGAGAGCTGTACTTGAAATGACAGAATGATAACTTGCCATAAAAATAGAAAAAAAAATTGCTTGCTCAAAGTGGTCATATTTGCCAGTTACACCTGTGGACTGAACCCTCAATCTTTTACATTTATAGAACTGTAATAAAACTAGATACAATAAAACCAGCTACAGGAAACAGAAAAAAATTAGAATTACATACTTCATTTTAAATCCCTTAAAATGCTCTCAATAACCCCTGTAAAACTGAATATCCATCCAAAAGAACCCCAAACTTTACAAATGGCAATATAACCTAGAAAGAGATTTTAAAAAGTAGGGTTTATTTTGCAGAGGCTTTAATATTAAGGAATATTATTTGGCAAAAATGCACACAGAAACCATGCTAAGATGAAAGTAGAAATGCTGAAATAATAACACCCCCTCAGGTTTCCGTACCTGAAAAAAAGTCTATTGTAGATCTAAATATTGTGGTTACTTTGACTGTAATGAGGGTGAGAACCTGAAGGATTATTCTTCTAATGTCAATTACAACTCTAAACCTAAACCCAACTCCTAACACAAACCATGAGCCCTAACCCCTAAATCTAATCCTAACCCTAACCTTATGTTTAACCCCTAGCCCTATACCTAACCAAGCCCCAGGTTCTAGGCTGTCCTATGAGAAGTGAAGGTCAGCAAGACTTTTCTCTCCTGGAACCTTATCTGTGCACACCAGGTTGTTGTAGCAATCCCTGGACATATTCAGTATTGGACCTTGGCTCCAGATGCTGGAAGTTTCTGAATGTGAATGACATTACCTTTCCTTGAGGTGAGGAAGCACCTCATCCTTCTGCTGGAGCTGTATCTGCCCAACGGATGTAAAGGTCAGAAAAACCTTTCTGTTCTGGCCTCTTTTGTGTGGGAGCAAAGGTCAGAAAAACCTTTCTGTTCTGGCCTCTTTTGTGTGGGAGCAATCCTTGGATGTATTCAAGACAGAAGGTTGTATCCAAATTTTGGTGGTGGGCTTCTGAAAGACGAATAAAGTGCTTTTACAGTGGGGAGAATGCATTGAGCACCAGTGTTTTAGCTGCAGATTATAGGATGCCCAGGAGAGAGGCAGACCAGCTAGACCTTTCTGTCTTGGCCTTTTCTTTGTTGAAGCAATCCCTGAACATATTCATTTTGGAGGTGGTATCCTTATGGTCTTCTGAAAGAAAATAATTTTTCCATTTTTTTTTCCATAGGGAGGGAAGTACTTAGCTCCAGTGTTCGAGGTACAGATCAGAGGCTGCCCATGGGAAGGAGGTGAAGGTGGGCAATGGTTTTGACTTGTCACATTCAGTGTGATAAAAATCTTCCACATATTCAATATTGGAGTATGCAAATTTTGGTGGTGGGGCTCTTAAGAGTGTTTGGAAAGTCTTTTCAATTGAAAGGGCAGTACCTATTCCCAACATTTCAGCTGCAGTGGAGAGGCTGGCCAGGGAGGGTAAATGCCAGGAAGACCTTTTTCTCCTAGTAGCTCTAGTGTTGGAGCAATCTCCAGATGTATTCAATATTGGAGCTCAGCTGGTGATGCCAGAACTGGGGTCCTGAAAGTGAATTATACAGTATTAAATGTATATTAGGTATATTAGGTATTAAATGAAGGCACAGTCCTTTCCTTGGTGCAGAATTTGTCTGGCATCTTCTGGAACACCAGAGAGAAAACACACTTAACTTGTTGCTCTATTGGTTTTACATTACTGATTTTAAATTAGTGATAGCAAGTAATATGTTAATTTATCTAGAGATTGGAACACTTCTGTTTAAGGTATATGTTCTTTCCAAGATCATACTTCCCAAAGGAATTACAGGAAAAAAAAGTATTTGTGCTCTATCATGTCCAAATCAATTATTGGAGGGTTGGAAGAAAAATGACCATGAGAATGATTCTATCTTAAATTAAACTCAAAATTCACTAATATTTAATGATTTTTTTCATAGGAATTCCTCCACCCTTATGAATTGGTGCATTAAAATTTGATGTTTGCAATACATTTTCAGTTCTGTAGCCCTCAACACTAGCCAGCAGTCAGAAAAAAAATCTTATTAAAAAAAATAGAGACCATAAAATTCTGAGACCATGTGCCGTGAAATGACAGGAACTAAACATGTCCACAGTTACATGTAATTTAAATATGAGATTATCTCTTATGTTTTTCTGTTTAGATTGAAAAAAAATGAAATGAAGGACTCCCTGGATGTTTCAGTTTGAAAGACAGGTGTCTGCTAGGGAAAGCAGGGTTTTCCCTTGAAATGGAGAATGTAAATTTTTTCCTTCTGAATTAGTAAAAGAAAAATAAAAACCCAGCCTCTAACACTGGAGTAAAATAAAACTCTGACGAACAGTAGGTAGGAAGATCATCGTGCTGTTGTTCAACTCTGCATTAGCTCCCTAGAGAAATCAGAATTATACCAATGGGCTTGTGAAATATCGTTCTAGGCTCAAACTCAGATGACAATTGAGCAACTAGTTTCATTTATACATCTCTCCACTACTACATTCCAGGTCACTTTATTTTCCCTTTGAAATTTTCCATCAGAGAAACTCTACTACTACTCCAGTAGGTTTTCCTATTTATTTTTCTACAAATCTGATGAATACCTGAGTAGCAAAATCCACATTGTGCATGGAAATACTGTCATCAATTCAGTATGTTCACTCAGCACTTCAGTAAGATGGATTATTTTGCAGTGAGTTTTTCAAATAGTTGAGTGTATATATATATATACATATATATATATATATTTATGTACACATATACACATATACACACATATATGTGTGTATATATACACATCTGTTATTTCTGCAGCAATAAAAATTGCTAAATACTCCACTGGTGTTTCTAACAAAAACCAGTGACATTTTCAACTGTATCTCAAAACTCTCTGCTGACAGTGACTGAAAAGATTGGAAAGGGTGAGGAGACATTGGCACCACTAAGAAATGCCTCTACAGTTTGAAAACGCATTGCTGCCACAGTGATGGAATGCACAGAGAAAAACATTAGGAGGAAAGTACAGGCAGAGAGCAAGGCTTCAGTGTGACTTACACATCTGTGTCTACATTTGGGCAAGCTCATGTTCCTGTTCATGCACTTCTGGGTAAAAGCAACTCTCATTAAGAATATCCTCCAGTATTTCTGTACCTGCTTCTGCATATGCAGGCATTCTTGCTCATAAAATGTAACTGCTTAGATAGCCTAGGCACAATCTTTGTCCCCCTAAATCAGCACAGGTGCCATGGGTCTCCAAAAATTCCTTGTATGAATGAAGCCACATGAATTCAATTCAGAACCTTTTGCAATGGTTAGTAACACACATCTCCTTCTGATAGGTCTTAAGCAATCTTCATAAGATTAGTTTCAGACACAGTTTCTTAAAATTGTGCTTTCAAGAACAATGTAACTAAATCAAAGTGTCCTCCATCTCAAACACAACTGTATTTGTGTTCTGTTACAACAGAAGTTAAGGTGCTTTTTATTACCTGATCATATTCAGGTCAAATTATGGTGTCTGTTTGCTCATCCCTATGCCTGGAATTCCTGTCTGCAGGGAAACCCAGAATGCCCAGATCCCAGGAAACTGAAACAGCACGAGTCTTATTTTTACACTTGTTGCCTGAAGATTAGGTAAGCATAGCTGGAAAAGTATGAGCATATATTGATACTGTGATTAACCTACAATCCAGAACATGCACATGTGCTGACCCTACCACTGTGATGAAGTTACCTTCCTATTCAAACATTTAATAAAGATTACATGACCTACAAAGCCAAATTCAAGTTTTATTCACTAGTGCTGCTATTCCACGTCCTGTTTCCATTTTAACTAGTGTTCACTCACTTTTTTTTTTGTATGCTTTAGTTTATTAATATTGTCCCTGTAACTGTTTGTTTTCTTACCTCATTTCTGTTTGTAAATTGTTCTTATCTCAACATGTGATCTTTCCCTTTTGAATTCTCCTCTTTGGCCACCTATGGGTGGAATGGAGAGGAGAGGGAAGTGAGTGAGCAGCTTGTGGTTCTGCAGTCTCAGTAAGGGTGTTACCAAAAATGAGTAAAAGAACTAACTCCTTGACCCTAATTTAGAGTGTCATTCTTTTACTATACATTGAGAATTAGATCCAAAATTTGGGCCACCTTTTTCTTTTTCCCACTGGCATCATTCTAATTTATAGGTTCAATAATGCATTTTTAGTCGACTAGGCATGAAATCCTAGAGAGCAATGTTACTGACCAGGATTTATTTGCATTGCAGAATAATTGTTGAAACAGCAATTTTAACATTTTTTTCCAGTTTCATGTGCACCTCTACAGGAATGAAAAGGTAAAGGGAAGCACGAGAAATAAATAGGTGTTGACACCTATTGTCATGGCAACCAATTATGCTTTCATTGATAATGAGCTGGATTTTGGAAAGTAAAGCAAGAAATCAAAATGCATGAAGTGTTAATCCCACATACTCTGTTGTGCTCCTCCAGTACAGCTGGAAAACTTCTGTGTGAGGCAAATTCAAACAATAAATGAAAAAGAAGCTTTCCCAGCCCCTCTAGGAATGTGTGCAAAGATGAAACACAGTTGTATTTTAGCTAAAGAAACATAATGCCTGGTCATTTTTTTATAGCCTTGTTGCCTGTAACTCTTCTGCAACTTTAAGACTTTTTTGTGCTTGTTGAGAAGCGGGAATATGTTCAAATAAACACATAAGAGGTAAAGAAGTAAATTAAAATTTTATTTGAAATGGGATTTTTTCCTGAATGCTTTAAAAACCTACTTTAATTTCACCTGAGAATATCTGGAAGTAAATCTGATTTTCAGCTGAGAATTGGAAATCTCATTAAAGGCTATTAAAATAAAATTATCTACATTATCTAATCAGTGTAGATGATAAACATATTATATAAATAATATAATGTTAAAATGCAACATAATTGAAATTAGTTCTCTTCCTCATCAGTAATATTCCACCTGACATTTCAGAAATATTAAGTTCATCTGAACTTTCATTCATTGGTATTCTCTATTGCTTGAACATCTTAGTATTTGAATTCTTTCATCTGAACTACTCTGACTGTCTGATTAAATTGAAAACTGACATATGATCATAAAGACAAAAAATATTCAGTGGTTATTGTTACAGCACCAATTTTTCAGCTGCTGGGAAAATACATTTGAATGGCAAAGCCAAGAAGGAATTGTATATCTAGAAACAGACACTTATTAAAGGATTTGGAATGCTAGCCAGCTCCTTTTCAAATGATTCACACTTAATTCCTTCAGCTGATAATGACACATTTAATAATTGTAATATTAATATTGGCATCTTACAGGGAAAAACTTCCTTTCTTAGGTGTGTTACTTTAAAAAAAATTCAAATTGGGTGTGTACGTGAGGAATACTATAGAGTATTTTCAAGTTCTGCAGAGTCACATTCTGCTGTGTTTACACATTTGGAGTAATGCTGCAGACAGACTCACTGATTCCTACGACTGCTTTTGTAGATGAAAGCAACAAAGTCAGCAGAAATAGGCCATAATCTTTCATTGCATTCTACTCCCCTTTCAATAGCATAAAGCAATTCAACAGACTTAAAATAGCATTACTGAGAACAGAATTATTTGGGCTGCTTGCCAGCTGCATTTCAAGCTAAATGCCAAAGGTTAGTCATTGAGAAGCACCTGAAACAAACATGTTTTACTACTGGGCAAAATATCTTCAATGAGAAGCACGTGGCTGATTTTCATTCAGCATAATGGTAGTGTTTCTCTATATCTGTGGATCATATTTGGGATTACAAGAGCTAGTGTCAAGTTTATTTTTAGATTTAATTAAAGCAGTCTTTAATTATAAACATCTATTTTATATTACTTATAATACGTTATTATACATTTTTAAATATATTGTCATCCATTATAGTACTTTTATCTAAAAAATGACACTTCTACCTCATCTTTATACCCTTGGGAATTCACACCATGATCTCATTGAGGGATTTTAATTCCTGCAGGGTAATTCCCAATACGTACATTCACTGGCAATAAAAATGTTCCATTGATCTTTCATAAATATAGAGGGAGATATGTATAGCTCATACTATTGTGGACATATATTGTGCCTCCAGGAGAATCTGATTAGATGAGATACTTGGGATAATTCCATGAAACAACAAATTGAGATAATGAGTGCACTGAATAACTAAAGCCTTGCAGACATTTATGGGCATGCTCAACTTCATGCACACCACTAATCCCATTTAAATCAAAATGTGCCTTTGCAGAGACAACACAGAGTTGGATGCTAAGATAGATATTTTTAGTGTATATCAAGAGAATATCTCTGCACTCTTCAGTCTTCCAACACTCTGAGATAGAAATGCACTCATTTTAAACAGAATACTCTACTTTGAAATCTGTGGCTGAACCACATAATAAACTCAAATCTCACAAAACCCATTAGCTACTCTGTATTTTAGATTTTCCTTGCTAAATTAGACTACTCAACATATTCTAAAGTCATGAGCAAAAGGACATTAATTCATAGATTTCTCAGATTTTGTTAAAACATTCCCAATCATAGAATTGTTGAAAATGTATTCATAACATACTGAATTTCATCTCTTCAATTTCACAATATTTTTTAACTTACTTTTTTTCACTAACTATTGTCTAATTAATTAGCAAATTAAGGTCTCTATGTTGTGTGTGGGGACAAGAGGGGCAGGCTGCTATCTGAAGAAACTACTTTTCATTTTCCTTAGAAAGAAAAAGCAAAACAATTTCAGTTCCAAACATCAAGACACATGCTTTTCCTATGCAGACACAGTAATTTAGTGACTGGAAGTCTTATTCTGTTTAGAGAATCAGAAGTATTGCAAGCTATGTACAAAACTGAAAATGAGGAGAATACTCTTTTCCTTTCATGAGATTGAAGGAAATTGACCCTAAGTCCAGTTGCAGATGAATGACCTTTAACAACTAAAATTTTGTGTCAATAATGTCTACATCAATTCAATGTCTTAACTAAACCTCTAAGTCAATATTGTCCATGTCAAGATATAGAAGAATTTCTGAAATCAATTTAAAATAAAACCTCTCATTGTTAATATAAAGCATTATATTTTTTAAAGACAAGTTTCAGAGAAGAAATAAATAATCATATTTTTATTACATCAAAGGAAACTTAGCTACTATGATTGGAAGGAATTTTCTGACTAAAGGAATTTTTTTTCAGCTAGATATAAAAGTGTACCCATTAATTGTCTTCCATGTTTTCAGAGAATACCAATAAAAATTATCAAAGGAGGTATATAATAAATAGATCAAGGTAAGTGGTGTAAAGGAAGCAAAATTAGGGTCTGAGTGATTTTTAATGACAGAACAAAAAGAAAAGGTAGAAAACTTGAAAATTACTGATTTTGCTTTAATTGTTGCAGAGGTCATTATTGTGATAAAAAATCAAGCTGAAACTGTACAGCTTGTAAAAAACAAATTGAAGCATTTATTAATTTTATAACAACATTGCAGTAAAGCATTAAGATTCACACTTTAACATTTAGAGTCAAAGTAATTTTAATTTATTGGAGATTCACTGTTACCTAATGTAGATCACATTATCCATCTGCCTGCAGAAGCAACCTTACAGCTTCATTTGAAGCATCTAGTTCTAGACACTGCCAACAAGCAGAAAACCATTGGGATATCTTTTCTTGAGATACTATATAATATAATCTATAAAATATTTTTGAAATCTTTGTAATTCCACAGGACAGATAAAAATTTGATAGAATTGTAGTTTTGCAGAAGTACTAAATAAGATTTTCAAATATTCCGCTTAGTTGTAATACGCAGTTTGAAGTTTAAAAAATGTAACTGGAGTGTATACCAAATACACTTAAACAGAAGAGTTTAGTTATTGTAGAAAAATTACTTCTCTTGCCAGGGAATCACATCATCATGCAAGGTGACATGGAAATTAGAAGTGGCTCTTTAGTTTCATCATGTGCTGCCATTTTTTCAGCAGATGGTAAAAACTACACATGAATAAATTTGTATTACTAGATCCTTCTCTTTAGATTTCAGAATAGGAAAATATTTGATATATGATGGTACAGTTCAAAATATATTTCTCTCTTTTGTGATTTGGTGTTCCATAAGTCTTTCTCAAAGCACATTTTAAAGATGGACAGAAACATGAATCATCTCAGCCTGTGATCAACTGAACTGGAAGAAAAAACAGTGACAGTTGCCTTGGGTTAACCAGCAGAAGTGATGTACATTCAGCAATAGCTCTCAAAAGAGAGTCATCTGAAATGTTTACCTCAAAAGCTTTATAAACCTCTCCAGCATTCTTAGAAATAGCCATAAGGATAAGAGCTTGTAACAGAAGTAACAGAACAAGAGATCTTTGAATACACAACATTACTAAAGAGTGATTTTTAAAATAATGTTATTGAATGCAGTTGATGATTTTCATTAACCACGTTATTGCAAACATCTTAAGTTTGCCATTGTAAATACAATAATTAAGTCTCCAATAAATCAGCATCTTCAGAGAATCCCATACTATGAAAAATGGTGCAGGCTTTTGTTATGAGGGTCTATTTATTTTAATCAGTATCTACCACAGACTTGTAGCTTTGTCAAAATGTGATGGTTTCTTTAGGCTCTGCAACAGAAATCTAATGCAATATAGGAAAACACAAGGGCAATTCAATGACTGAATCAGAATTCAGTTTCAGTGTTGCTGCACGGAACTGTCAAGTAATTTTAGAAATATCACCTTCACCACTCGAGTACATTGAATTTAGTAGTATGCTGCAAAGTGTTGTTGACCTTGCAGAAAACCTGTTGTACTACACACAGCTGCTTGGTTCAGAGAGGCACTGTGAACCTCCATATCTTTTCAAAAAAGCTATAGTCAAAAAGAGGGTGCATCATAAATCTGAAGAGGTAAACTCAGTCATTGCTGTTATCACCACATCCAGCATTTTGATTCAAGTGACACAACTGTTTTACTCAAGCTCCAGAGCCACTTTTTACAGTGAGGTATCTTCATCTGAAGTAATTCATTAAAAAGTGCTTTAGTGAGCTGCTACAGAGTTGTGACAATATTAACCTCTGAAGGGCATGGATGAGAAAGCAATATTTGAAACTGGAGTTTTTTTCACAGCCACAGGAGCCTATATGAAATTGCAGAAATTTCAAAATGGCACAAATTATATATATAGGTACTAAGGTAGAACAGGCAGCGCCACAGGATTTACACGTGGTTTATGCCATGGCATTCATCACAGAACTTGAAATGGATCAACCTTCACTGTGTCTTTTCACTCTAAGCCACAAATCCCCAAATTTTGCAGGTGGCAGTAGGAATTTTTCTAATGTACTTTATAGGTTACAAAATAATACCTTTGTTCAACAGAACCATTTTCTTGGAGAGATTTGTATTGTATTAGTGAGGGTTTCAAAAGAGTCTGTGCAGCCAGCACTTGGTTTTATGCTTGCTTTAACATCTTACACATGAGAAGGTGGCAGAATTGAGGATAGCAATTACAGCTGAACAAATATAATAAATTAAATGCAAGATGAAGTTCCTGTTCAACTAGAAAATTTCAGTCTAATATTTGGAAACTTAAACAAATTAAAGGTCAGTGACTCTTCAACTAGGCTGTGAAATCCCTAGGAAACTATGAGCCCATACACTTTATTCCAACAGAGACAATGACCTAACCTTTCATGGCATCTGAACACTCTTCTGTTGTATAAATCAAATGCTCTTAACTCTTACAAAAGGTATTTCATCACTTACTGTGTCTTGAAATAACTAGTCATATCCACATTTCCACTGATTTAAAAGCCACTTGAATTTTGCTAATCTTGTGACATTTTTGTAGAATAAGCATTTTTCACAATAATAAAAGATGTGAATTCCAAAGTGGCGTGCAAGCACTTATATATTTGTTATATAAAAAATGCAACTCAGAATTTTACACAAGAATGGATCCTGTGATTTCTTGAAAATTTTCCATTGTTTGGTATCTGGAAATTTTCATGAAACTGCTAAATATAGTTTGTTTGCTGTGGAGTGTGTTTTTTGGGGGTTTTTTTTGGTTTTTTTTGTTTTTTTTGTTGGTTGGTTTTTTTGTTTTTGTTTTTTTTTCGTTTTGGTTTGTTTGGTTTTTTGGGTGTTTTGGTCTGATTTTAACGCTGACTGATTTTTTTTTCCTTCCAAACAAGCAGTAGTAGTAGAAGTCTGATTCTATTCTAGTTACACTACTACTATAATCAAGATCAGAAGATGTTTCTCTTCAAGCTTTGCTTCTTATTTGTCTTTAACAGCACTGCAGATATTTTCCAGTAATATACATTTTTTTTCCAGCTCAGTGTTTTCCAAAGTAATCATGCTATAAGTAGCATCATTGCTCCTAGCCTGATATATTTTCCGCTAGTTTTCTTTTTTTTTTTTTTCTCTAGATTGCTACAAGGCCAGAAAACACTTCAGATATTAGGGTTTTCCCT
>PYHW01009386.1:609499-626986 GCA_013186435.1 Turdus rufiventris
GCACTTCCGGGTTTGAGGGAAAATTTTAGTCAAAAGGGTGCGCCTTATAGTCGTGAAATTACTGTACATAAAAAATGATGCTTATACTCTTAAGGAGAAATGAGCTTTAATGACTGCCCTTTCGTAAAGTAAGTATTTACCTTGTCAGTCAAGAATGGCACTAAATTGCACAAGAATTGCAATTTCACTAGTGAATGATTTCTAAAGGCTGCAGAGACTGAATAGAGTATAAACCAGAGAAGCTTCAAATCTGTTGATTATGCTGTATTAAACCAGTTAAAAACTCAATTCATTGCTGAAAACACCTCAGCTCAAGCTCTTTGGAATTCTGAACAGAAAATATTCTCTTTCAAGTGAATATTTCTATGAATTTTCCTGGGGTCTTCCCTAGCATAATTTTTGTGCTATTTATATACTATTTAATACTTCTAATGGAAATTTCACTTTTCATCAGTGCTGTGGTATGCAGTTGGAATAGCTGAGACAGGCATCATATACATATATACATATTTTTTTTTTTTTTAAAAAAAAGTATGTGCATACATAAATGTGTTTGTGTGTGCAGAGACACTGTTTTTATGGAAAAATTGCTAAACTGCTGCTCCTGTAAACCAGAAAGTGCAAAAATACAAAGCAGTTCCCTACAGTGACCAGTGAATGCCATTATCTACACAGGGCAATGGAGCAATTATAGCAAAAAGAAAAAAAGATTAAGCAGAAAAAATATTCCTTTTGTACTTTAGAAAGTGTAAAAGCATGTGCTCAGCCCCTGCTCCCCAGAGCACATCTGCCACTTTTGTATCCTATTTCTAGCAATAGTTCAGATTCACTTTTGTAGAAAAAAATTTGAGGGAATATGTCATACATAAAGCATTCATATTTTTGGAATTTTTACTTCAGCATGCACACTGTGTGCAAAGCAGAACTAACCAAAGACATTTCTTCAGGTGTCAGTTTCTCAGGGAGACAGAGCATGCTGCAGGTGCTGTCCATTTTGGCACAAACCAGGTTCAAAGTTCTATCACTGCACACCTCAGTCACCTCGAAGAGTGGAAATCAGCCAAAGGAGGGAGAACAACCTCAGGGTAAAACCTCCTCACTGTGGTACAACTCTTGGCATGAGTATCAGTTTTCAAAATTTGATTTGTAAAATGTAATGCCATTTGTAAATAATAGAAATAATCCCCTGTATGGCACGTGGATGAGGATTATTTTCAGTCAAAAACAAGGCGTGATTTCCTGGTATGCTAAAACTAAGGCAGATTTCATAGAGCTCAGCTTTCCTCTTTGCTTTTCTTTTTAAACAGCTGTTCACCATATAACCCTAGGAGCTACTAACACTTTGAAGGCAAACAAAGATAAATCCATTCTTCAATGCTTCTGCAAACAAACTGCAATAAGCCCTTTATCTCATAATCCATTAGGCATAATTGGCTCCATGCATGCAGATGGATGAAGAATTACCTGGTAGTTGTCCTACATAGTATTCATTATTTATTATTTATTATACCATTAAAATCAAGAATAGAAATCAAACCAGATGATTTTGATGGGAAGCATGTGATACAAATAGGTTTGCCTTCATGATCCAGGTCTGGACAAAATTAATGAATAAATTTTTTGTGGTTTTTTCATTCTTAATTGCATAAAGGGCCACAACACTTCAATGGGAAGCAATACATTTTTTCCTGCTACCTCCTTCTCTTTCAAAACAGTTTGAGCAACACCAAAAGAGCAGAGGAAAGAGAGCAGATGGTGAAAGATGCACCCTTTTGTACACCAGCCCAAAGTCTCAATTTAAACATCCCAGAGAAGACCAGATGATACAGCAGCTGCTGGTGATCATAGGAGAGTTGTTAGACAGGTTGAAATAGTTCAAGGATCCCAACACAAAAGACTTCTGATATACCTGCAGCTCAACAAGGCTGACAGATATTTAATGTCTTTTAATTGTGGGCTAAGAATTCTCCATCCTTTACACTCTGTTAATAATACTGCTTAACCAAAGTCAACTAAAAATTCCTTGCAGTACCTATAAATATACTTACTTTGTGTAAGATGCAACAGAAAAGTGTTATTTTAGAAGAATGAATACATATTTTAATATCTTAAACACATTTAAGACAATGGGCCGTCCTTCCCAGACAGAACTTTTCCAAATTTCTCTGCAATTCTTTCCATTCTCAGATCTTCAAGCACTACTGTTCATACTGGAAAATTTAGAGCATTTCCATTCAAATAAATCTCAGTATTAGCATATGCAGCCTGAAAATGAGGTTGCCAGGGGATTACAGTGTGCTATTCCAAGAGAAAAATAAAATAGCATTTCTGCATGTTACAGGTTTCTAACTAGAGTCAACTGCAACCATAAAGATCCAGTCACAAAAATGTCTTTTCTTAATGAGAAAGTGAGAATTTTTCTTATGTTTTGACAGCAGGTAATACCAACTCCAGAACAGAGGTATTAATTTTAAAAGACACAAAGCATGGTTCTTCTGCAAAATAAATAAAAAATATAAACATATATATCTATAAAATTATGTTGACAAGTTACCCATGAGACATTTATTTTGATACTGAGTGAAGCAGTGCCATTCTCAGTTACTTGACCATAGCCATTGGTGGATCAGAGCATAAGCTGGATCAGCTCTCCTTCCCACTCCTGCTTGCTAGCTTCACCTTCAATTTCTGCACATTTTATTTTCTATTCTTGGAATGGGATGTGCACCAGACCTCTAGAACCACAAAGAATCCCAAAGGAGTAATTTCTGTGAATAAATGCTTCTTCCACAGTTCACTCAAGAGCACTGCATCCATTCATCACTGAAAAGCTGAAATGTAGAATGCATAAGAAAAATATAATCTCCTCCATCCTTCAATAAAAAGAAGGTTGGAACAAAAAAGATTGAAAACCACTGCCATCCGATGAAACGAAAGGATTATTATATTGATAGTCATGAGAATTTTTTCCTTTTTTAAAAATTAGTTTCTTAACATAGGACAGGACCACTTTCCTCTGAATGTGTCTGGGAGTCATTCTTAAAGCATCCTAGAAAGAAGAACATACCAAAAGAGAGGGCAAAGCCTCAGTCAGTACTAAATAAATTTAATTTTTAGCAGATATTCCCTCAGTTTAATTACAGAATGAGTAATGTGTAGCTATCCTTCTAGGTTACAAATGGAGAGTTCCTATAATTTCATTCTGTATATATAAATATGTGAATATTTAACACTCTTGCAAATATTTTTTATTCAATAAATCTGCTGATAAGGCACATAGTCCCAAAATGAGAGCAATGGGGTTTTTTTGATTCTTGAGACAAAGGAAATATGTTATTACTATGTAATGTGTTTTGCTTTTCAGAATAGAAATACGAATCAGATTATTTTAGACAATACTATGAAATTGAGGAAAACTTGTATTATTGTATTAAAACCTGGAATGAAATAATCTAAAAGAATAATTTGAAACTATTTGATATGAAGAAACTATATTTACTGGAATTCCATTTAAAGAAGACTTCCACAAAAAACTAGTTATGAAAAACAGCGTAGTGTAAGGACAAAATATTTGGGTTTATTGTCATTGAAATCTGGCAAAGAAGAAAGACTTTAACACTATTGCCTTCCCTCAGATGAAACAACTTTTTCACAAATGGGCTTAAGAAATTGCCAAAAAAACCCAACCAACCAACCAAAAAAAGCCAAAAATGCAAACATACAAAACAACAAAAGCAAAACCAAAAACAAACAAACAAACAAACAAACAAACAAACAAACAACTAAAAAACCAACAAAAAACCACAAACAAACCAAAAAAACCCACAAAAACCCAAAAAAAACCCCAAAAAAACCCACCACAGCTTCCTTCCTCTCTAAAGTAAACCAAGGTTTTACTTCATAGCTAGGAATTGTATGGAGACTGATATTGAGAGACAGAGTCCTTCCTTTCTTGAAACTGTGTTCTAGAAAATTAAGCCCAAGCCTTTTTGCAATGCTTGAAGGCGTTGCTTTCCTACTATGAAGTTGGGAAGTCACTAAAATAAAATATTCTATAGTTCCAACCCAATGGTCAAGGCAGCAGCAGTCCTGAAGGGAACATGACATTATGCAGAGAACAGGGAGGAAAAATGCTGCCTATATTTGTGAATTGAGCTATAATTTGTCCACCTGCGATGTTTAAACATTCATACTTGTAGCTATTACAAGTAAATGAATTTTCTCTTTCAATTTAAGCTGATCAAATGCACACACCTTCTATTGTTTAGACATGAAAGTGAAATTTAGGAGGTTAAATCATAGGCTGAGCTGAACTTAGAGTAACATTCCCCTCACGCAAGTGCAAACATTCTGTTTGCAGTGTGCTAGGAAATGCAGTCGGTACCTACTACCTTCTTCAACTTCTCTCTCCCTAAGCAGCCCCACATTTTCTGCACCCAACACAACTCTCTGAGTTGCAGTGTTTACTTGAATGGGTGCACAGGAAATATCCATGTGTACCAGACCATATATGTTTCCTGGCAGAGTCAAGATTAATGAGTTACATTTTTAGAAGCAGTATTATTCATTTGGGCATTTTGGCTTTCATTTCTTAATGAGGTATGTTCTATCTTTGTACCTTCATTTCCATACTGTGAATTAATCATAAAGTGTTATCCATACAATTATCTCAATGTTTTTCTAGTTTAGATACAATTTCAATGTTCATTATTGCTTTGATTTATCAAGAAATCGCTTCTGCATCACAGCTGCATTCTACCTACAAAAGTGAACAAGAATTCTATTGAAGACAAGTGCAGAACTCTAGGTATTTTATGGCAAGAAACAATTTGAATTACGTTGATCTGTTCATAAGCCAAAAAGGAATGAGAGGTTGAGCCTTTTAATAACCTGCTAATGCCACCGATTGATTTAATTTTGACAGGGAATGCATCTTGGTCTCGTGTTACTGGTATTAGGCTACACCTTTCCTGCAGTATTCCAGTAACTTACTGCAACTTCTGCAATATTCTGGTAACATGAGGTTCCTATAGGTGCTGAGTAGGAAGATTATAGTGGGGGGTGTCATGGATCACTTTCTGTGGAAGCACAGAGATCTCTGTGTCTGTCTGACATCCGTGGAGTCTTCTGATCACCTCCAGAAGCAATTGTGCACTTCAGTCTGGGTACTGCTAGTTCTTCAAGGTAGTAGTGGCTACTACATGTCACCATTTCCATGGCTATCTCAGGGACTGACCCCAAATCCAGTGAACACAGGAGCTCTTCCAATTGCAGGAAACACTGTTTTTCAGTAGTTTTTGCTAAAATAGGAACTGCAGTCACAGAAAGTCCTTGTATTCTGCAGTCAGTGAATCTCCTTCAAAAAACTGTAGGGAAATTAAAACCAGGCACTCCAGTTAAATAAAAAGAAAGCGCGTTCCTTTTTCACAGTTGGATGCCTAATAAAAACTGAAAGAAAAATCTGAAAACAAATTAAATGAGAAAGAATTTTTAAGGATTATAATTTTTTTTTGCCTAGATAGTTATTCAAATCAGATTCCTTTGCCTAATGATTACATTTTTATTTTCATACTTTCACATGCACGTACGATGCATAGAAAACCTACCATGACAAATTATTGCCTGCAGTTTCAAATTATTTGTCAGGAAAGATGACTGTCAAACTCAATGCACTAGTTTGTTCCTGCTCTGCTCTCTTGTACAACCGAGATAAAACGTGCTCAGAGCACCTTTTCAAGCACCAAGAAGTAAGCACACTATTTATCAACTCACCTGCAACTGACCCACTGTAGAGGGTTTCAAGATGATAAAGGAAGCACTGTCCTAATAAGGGGATGTTTTATTAAATAACTGATCCATTTCTGAATGTACAAGAATTTCCAGCAGCCAGAAAGCACACAAAATCTGTAATACACCTGAAAGTGGAAGTGATGATGTGTGCTGCCACAGGGATAGAGAGAAGCACAAACCTCAGGGTGGGTGGTCTGCACCACAACATAATTAAATGGCCTGAAGCAACCACCTACTTACAACATCTTATGTCATTAAATCATGGATAACCATTTAATATGTTCTTTCTGCCAATTACATTTATGTTTAATGACACATCAGGCAGGAAAGGGCAGCTTCTACACAACCCAAACTTCACTCATTGTATCTACTTCTTTACGCAGCAGCTTAGAAGGCAAGACAGGAAAACGTGGTTTAATAAGGAAAAACTGATGCAGAATGATAGAAATCTTTATCTGCATTTAGCACTGAACCTGGAGAGGACAGCTGAGTTTTTTTATGCTCTGGTTTGGCTTTCCTTCATACAGCCATACTTAATTCCCATGTTTGCAGAGAACCTTAATCAGCATAAGGCATTTGGAAGTCCTTGGATGAAAGACTTCATGTAAATGTTATTTAACAGCACTTGAATTGTTGGTAACTTAGTATTCATGAGTCATATAATAGAGACTTGGTTGCTGTCAGTTCCAGTTAATCTACTAGGAAAAAAAAAGTTCATATAAGGAGAAAAAAATCTCAGTAAAGGCATTAGGAAAAATACTGATTTCTAAAACTAAGCATTGCATCTTTTATTACAATTATCTTACCGCATTTGATTACATTATCTTATGGATGGAAATATTATCTGGCTTTATTAACTGATAATTACTGAAGACAGAGCATTTGTGAAACATTCCTCTTGAGTAATTTTTATTATAATAAAAAGTACTTTTATTATTCCTACTGACTTCTCTCAGAAATATCTGCAAAGTGATCAAAGAATGATTTGGTAGTGGAAGCAAAATGACCACGGCCAATATTTGGACTCCTCCTTATTGTTTTAGGAAAGATGGATTAGAAAACTCAGTGCACTCTGTGTGAATGGACCAAAAAACAGTGTCCATCTAACATAATTGATAAAAAAATAACAGTCAGAAACAAAAACCTAAAGATGAGATTAAGTAATTATTTGTGTATCATTTTCATAGTGATGTGGCATCATACAGATTTAGGCATTAGAAATATTCCTTTTCTTTGTACTGACTACCTTTTTTAGCATTCTCATAGACAGAGGAGGATTTCACATTCTGATTTTTCTTTTAGCATAGAGTAAACACATGTGCATAGAATTTACAAGATGTGGGAAGAGAAGAATGGAAATATTTCAATCTTAGAGTAGTTTCTCTTACCACACTGTCTTTTTCCTGTTGAAGGTAGCAAAGCAAACTCATCGTGAGGCTCAGAGAGACTGGGGAGAGGGAAGAGAGACAGACTTCTGCTTCACATTCATAAATTCTTTCTTCTTAAAGATCTGCAAGTAGCATAAATTAATATAATTTAGTGTTCATTAAGACAGGGTAATAGCCTATGTTGTACACAAATTATGATCAAAAAACCAAATGAGCATTGAGAGGTTATGCATCTGCATGACAGATTTATGCCTAGTATCTTGAATTCTAAGGTTTCAGAGATAAAACCCAGTATTTTATGGGCTTTTATTGCAGAATAGAGTGGTGAAGCATTCTAAGTAAGCATCGTGTTTGTCCATTTAGTTTTCACTCTTCCTCAGTAGCTCAGTCCCTGTAGTGATGTCTAAATGGAAGCCACTACAGCACCAGATCCTGGAAGTCACATTCCAAAACCATGACAAGACAAGTTATGTATCCAAACACCTTCTCCCCCTCATTTCTGTAGTCCATGAAAAAATAAATCTAAGCAACAGAACAGCAAGACTGCAATGATTGGGGAACTAAGACTGTAGGCAAACCACATGGATTGTGTGGTGCCTGAAGCTTGCAAAAGGCACAAACAACAACCTCGGAAGCACCATTTGAATATTATCTACACACTTCATTTGTGTCCCTTTTTCTAGAACTGCTGTGAATTTCTTGTTAAGTAAACATCCCACTAAAATAAATAGAGCAGGAGGATTGTGTTCCAATCATTTCTGGAGTGCTGGAATTAACAGGCTTCCACCTGCTCTGCCCCTGTACCTGACACAGCAATGGCACAGAGTGAGGAGTATTTGCTGAATGCTGTAAATACAGAGAGACAGAAAAGGAGACAGATGAGCATCCTCTCTCCCTGCACAGGCTGCAGGGATGCGTGGTTTGCTCCTGACCATGCTCTGCACTTATCACTACCTAAGGTAATGCAGTGGTTCAGGGTATTCATTTCCATGAACTGAAAGTCAACTGTTCACCCTGACTTCTGACTCCACCTGATGAATTACCTTGGCTGCAGTGCCTGAGCTATAAATAGACACAGCATCTGTTGGAATGCTAGACAGGAAAGTCTGGCTGAATAAATCACTCTCCAGAAATTCCCAAAGCTATGAACACTCTTTCTACTGCCTCTGTCCTTTCTCCTCCTCTGCCAGGCACATATCCATCTTCTCCCCCAGACAGTGGGAGTAATTTTTGTGTTCATGTTTTCTTTTTTTTCAATTTCTCAGTGGCATACCTTCAAGATTAAATGGGAAGACCTTCACAATTTAAGAAGAAAATTGTGTTTCCACAGGGGTTGAAGTTTGTCTCTTGCAAGTTTATATTCTCCTTAGTAAAATAAGAGATTGAATAGAGATTACAGTAATTTCACGATTATAAGCCGCAGTTCAGGTTCAGACCAAAATTTTAGTCAAAATGGTGCGGCTTATAATCGTGAAATTATTGTAAATGTCTGTGTCTATAGTGGAAAAAGTTGAAATCAGAAAGTGCTTGGTCTCAGATGTTAATGTGACATCATCTTTTGACAGAAATACTTCTGGTTTAAGATCATCATTCAAATGGCAGGTCTACACCAACAGCAAAATGAGTTTCATGAAATAATATTGCTTGATATTGAAAAGAAAGTCAATCGATCACCTCTAAAGTTAGCATCAGGATCGCATATGGTTTTGATGTTAACCCAAAAATTTCATGGGGACACCATCCATGCAGATGCAAATATCAGATGGACATTTTTACCATCTGTTATAAATCAGAGCAGAGGCTTTGATAAGAAATCATTTTGGTTGAGGATTCAGGGGTGAGAGGAGTTCTGCTGCTGCCTAAGTCTTCTGGCCTTGATGCTATGTTGAACAAGTGCAGTCTTAAAGTACAACCCAGCTACTCAGGTAGCACCAATTCATTCCTTCTCTTTCTTTCAGAAAATATGACATTTCAAATATTTAGGGTAATAATTGATGCAATTTAGCATCCCTTTGTACACATTGAACCTTTTGCTTTTGAAAGCTCATTTTTAAAATATTTTTCCCCAATAAATTTTTTCTCTGACTTCAATAATAGGTTCAAAATGTAGATGAAAATACTGAAGTAAGTTTTTTAATGATAATATTATCCAGGTTTCAAAGTATAATTCAAGAACTCATTGCTTCATTAGGAATTTTAAATTGCATGTGTATTTTTCACTCTTTACTGAAGAACTTCATATGCAACTTTGAAATACATTCCACCAACCCATTGCAACTATTAAACCTTTGAAATACATTCCAAAGATCCATTTCAACTATTAAACTTTAAAATAGCTAATGAAGGGAGAATTATTTATAACTTAGCCTTTGGCAGTAGAAATTCTAAACAATTTTGAATCAAGTTCTGTAACTTTAGAAGGAAAAAAAAAAAAAGAAATTTCTGAAGCCAAAGGGATAAAAAAAGACAGTAAAGATATCTTTTTTCTATGAAAGTACTGGCATTTATGCTCCTATTGGTCACCTTTGTAAGTTTAACAGCAGCTCTTGTACTTTATACTGAAGGCCTTTGTTACACTTTGCCAACCATAATGAATACATCTTCATATTTCTCTAAAGCAGCAAGGTAGTGTCCTGAAACTTGGAATGAGAAAATGACACAAATACACAGAAAGGATTTCTGACCCATTTGCCAAAAGTACTGAGCCACTGAATCAGACAGTGTGCAAATTTTAGATCACCTAAAAGCAAGTTGTCAGGCCAGCTCAGTGGCCACAATTAGAACACAGAGAAAGACCTCCCCAGGAAGCTGGAAAGCTTTCTATTATAGTAAGCACTGCCATAATGAAAGGAGCGACTGCCCCATTTAGGAACCTAATTCCACATCTTAGCCTTCTTGAAAATATATTTTATGCAAGTGTGTTATTTATATATCTATTTATAAAATATTTTCATTCTACCTATTGCAAATCAATGGCTTCAATGGAAAACTGACTCAGGAGGAAAAAAATGATGTTATTCCTGTGATGCTCATATGGTAGAATATAGGACCATGAGGTAGGAAATAGAATGCAAAAGAGACAAATTCATTTTTTTTTCATTGATTTACCTTTATTTAATGTAGTATAGGTTTTCAGAGGCACCATGAGGTGTGACAAAGAGGTGCACAGGAAAGCACATCCAACTAAACCCTTCTTCCTTTCCACCAGTTGAATGACACAAATAAAATGTTTTTAGTACTTTAAGAACTTGGGGATATGCTGTTAGTGCCTCTTCCAGGCACTGAAAATTCTCTTTTCATGAAAGTAAGTGATTTTTCTTGTTGCTAATGATTTAATTCATTTTCTGGCTGAATTTTCAGTCAATATTAAGACAGTTTCTCCCTCATGTTGCAAAAAAGCAGTGTGTTTATCACTGAGAAGAGTACAACAGGTTAGGTAGTAATCCCTGCTGGACAGCCTCGTCCTAAAATAGCAAAGCATCTTTTCATTTCATGCTACTTATGCTGGACTGATTTAGCCTATTCATGGCTTATGCACTAAGTTTAATCCTCAGAATTCTCAAAACAAACAGTCCATAATACTCACATGGAATGCTGATTTTTTTCAAGTGCAACTGAAGAGATTATTCCAACCCTCACCACAATGCAGTGCACAAGTCAGACAATACGTTCTGATACTAAAAAGCTTAGACCCTGAAAGCATCAAGGTGTAAATTCAAGAGGATCATCACACATATTCTTTCAACTAAAGATATGAGGAAAGGAATACAACAATCCCAAAAGGGACAAATCCATATAAAACTGAAAATCTGCTGTCAACCCTCTGAACCATTGATATTTCCATGCCGGATTACCTGGTAGTGGAGCAGCCAGTAGGATGAAGAGGAAGCACTATTGAAGGACCACCTTGTCTGGACAAAATTCCCATTGGAATTGCAGAGAATATAGGGATTGTTTCATGCCAGCGGAAGCTGAATTCATTCCACAATTTCATCAATGGAGAGCATTTGATTGATGTAAGCATATGAAATTAGCTTCAGCTGGCAGCCACATCAACCTCTTGGCAAACAAGAATTTAGAGACATAACTGCCATTTTCTTCCTAGAATTCTGTCTGTATTCCATCAAACCTTGGCTGCATGACATCCAGATATAATTAACCAGCTGGTGAGTATCCATAACTGTTCAGCATCATGCTTGTTCTGAGCTTCAAAACCTGTTTGGGATACTGGGAAAAATATTAAGGTATCACATCCTTATCACCAACACTGCACAGAGTTATCAGCATTCACTTGGGCATCAAACCTTATAGGTCTAGTCACACCTTGGACTTGCACAACACAGCTATATCTAAAAAAGAATGTTGAAGCGATGAACATTGAATTTTGAAGAATGAAAAGAAGGTGAGCAATATTTTCAGGGTTTCAGCTGTAAAGTCAGACTCAGGGTTGGTAATGTGTGGTATCAAAACATCTGAAGAGCTCTTCAGGACACAATAATTTTATGCATAAAAATCAGAATTAAGAAAAAATAACTCATCAATCACACCAAAATATTTGGTCCCAACTGATTATTTTTTCTATTTATAATCTTCCATTACATCTTAGCCAACCTATTTGCATTGGACAATCTTACTCTGCTGGACAACAGCAGTAATGGTGGCTGACATTAAGGTCAAAGATCTAAACAGTCCTGCTAAAACTGAGAAATTACTAAGGTATATATTGAAATATTTACCTCCTTTCATATGATTTATTTCTGGTCTTAGTGTTACTACATGATGTCCCATGTCAATATTTGGGCTACAAGTCTTACCATTAGTGCAAATATGGTCTGCTACTGCAAATTCACTGGAAAATCTGAAATGGATTTGCCATTTTACCCTCACAGACAAAATTATATCACTAATAAAATTCATTGCTTAATCATAATGTCTCAGCACTCATATGCAAAATAGAGGTCATTTATATTCTTCTCAATTTCATCTCCAAATTAATTTGCCCACTTTATGTTGATATATTGTCTACATTCTGTTATTTGTATTATTGGAAAAAAATAGTGACCAAATTTACCATCAAAATTTATTTACTTCATGAACTTTCATTTTTTCCATTGTCTACCTATTTGAGTTCAAACTTAGGGGAAAGTATTTTTAAAAAATATATGTTGAACTTACAGAAAAGTGAAAATCCTTCAAATTACAGGTAATTAAGAGACTTAATTTTTCCTTAAATTTTAGGCTGGTTACAATCCAGACCTAACCAATTCCTAACAACATTATTCCAGACTATATCAATCCCTCATTGTTTAATCTTGACTTGTCCTCTCAGGCACAGGGGTGACTGTGTCTGCATGGGCTACTGGGCTATAGAGGTAGGCATGACACACAAAAGGCACACTGTACTTCAGAAGGCTGATATCTGTTTATTACAACAGTTCGCTGTCTTTTATATCTTCTACACAGTTTACAGTTTCATCATTGGTCACAATTAGTCAACATAACAATAACCGGCAGAAAGTTCTCCACCCCTATTCTTCCCATATTTCTAAAAATACTTTCCACAGCTGTGGGGTTTTTTTCCTAGTTATCTTCTTTTTCTCCTCCTCTTCTTGGTCTCCATGCCAACAGCCTTGGTCAGAGAATACTTCTCAAAGCAAACCCCATTCATTAACCCTCTCTAGCCCACAGACCAGCTGTGGGTCCCACTGTAGGCTGCAGGGACAGAGCCTCTCTCCTCAGCCCTCTCCTGCTCAGTGTCTGGGTCATTGCCTGCAGACACAGTTGGACCACTTCAATGCAAATTCAGTGCCTGCCAACTGGTGAGCCAGCAGAAACTGGGCATGAGCATTAGTTAAACCACTGTGCCAACTAGGCAATATTGAGCTCTGTAATAAGTACAGTTTTCTTCAAGAAAACAAACAAATCTCCCTCTAAATATTCACCAAGATATTGAACCTTAAAATTCAACAAAAGCAATGTCTTTGCACTCCTACTACTACTTCCTATCCCTCTAAGAGCAAGAGTTTTCTCTTTCACAGAAAAGGTCACTTTGAAATTGCAAAACAAGCTGCAATCTCCGCCAGTGATTGTCATAGTTCTACATTCAGTTACATTTATGTCATTTTTATCCCATTCCCTATCTCTAAACTAAATATGGCGCATGATAATCTGTCAGGTGTTTGGGTTCCCCTCCCATTGTTACTTTTCTTAGTTTTTTTCCTCCATCAATTTATATAATATGTGTTCAATAGTGATTTCTCAGGATTTCCAAGTCACAAAGCATTCCTCTGCTAGAGGACTCCCAGAGTTACAACTCAGCCTCAGCACTTCTTCCCTGCATGAACCTTCTTAAATTTCCAGTGCACTAACAATTACAGTAACAATAACAACTCCACCTGCATCACTGACAGCTCCTCCAGAGCCTCCGACTACTTTGTGGTATCAAATTCACATTTCATAACATGGCTGATAATGCACAATTTAACAGTCTTGCATGACAAAACACTTCTCATCGCCTGACCTGCCTGGAAACTCAAGTTTCCAATCCCTGTCCTTACAGGATTACAAATGCAGAACAAAGGAGAGCTAGAGATGAGTTCACACTGCCTTCTGCCAGTACACACAGCCATAAAACTTAAAACTTACTAGTAACACCACCTTGTTTACTCATTATGTGTTTCCAGATTTCACATTGTATATCACCCGTATGCATGGCAGAAGGAAAGTCAAATCTTGTCATCCCGTTAAAACTGGAATCTGTATAGCTCCTTGTGGTTGAAGTGTGCATCCATGAATTTAAAATTTAGGAAGTCAATTACTGTCCTTAATGCAAGTGCCAGTAGCAAACTGTGATAACATCAGTAAAAGTGAAAGATGTGTTTTGCTCATTCGAACAGAGAGATTAAAGCACCCAGTACTAATGTCAGAATTTAATCTCTAGTTCAAGAAATCAGCATTTGCTTGACGCAAGCCCAAAGAATGGTTTGTAGTTAATGCTCTGAATAAGAAACTTGTCAGAGTCCCAAATTACCAAAAAAACCCCATTTGCATCTGTATTTCAATACCGAAGTACAGCAACAAAAAATAAGGGATATCAGACGATTATAGAATATATTAGCAATGATAGAGAAAAAAATTCTGTTTAGTTATGTGGGATCCACCCACCACACACACTGAAACTGGAATTTTCTTAGTATGGAGTTTTTCATGACTGACATATTAGAATTCTTCCAAATCATTACAGCACAAAAGCAAAGTGGAGCCAACATTGTCCATAGTACTAAACTATCCAAAAACCTTTTAGGAAAATCCTTCAGCAGAAGTGTTAAGGTATGAAAGTAGTCAGAGAGGTTAAGAAAACAAAATAAAGAGGAGGAAGACAGTTTCTACAAGGGGAGATACCAAGGATTATTCTGGAAATTCAGCTGCAATACCCAGAAAAATAATTTTGATGTGAAATGAGAAGCAGAGAGGAACAAATGGTGATATTCTTTCTAAGTCTGGACATAATCCTAACATTGTGCATTTGTGTCACTTTACTCATGTCACCAGAAAATACCTTGGGGTCTGAACTGTATCTTTCTCTTATGCAGTCAAGCACAAGAAGGCACTTCACTCACATTTGGCTGTTCAGATGTTACCTAGATTCCAAATACCCTAATCCATGAAGTCTTAGTACAGGAATGGAGGATGTTGACAGTCCCAGAGCCAGTGGGGTCAATCTGGACTCCAGATGGGTGATTCAGAGTCAAAATGCCTCTTTAATGTCTCTTCTTAATACACAAAAACCCTTGCCTCAGTGCTGGGTCCTAAGAGAGTATCTGTGAAAAGAGCTAATGCAAATCATAGGAGAATCCAAACAAGCAAGTTTGCCTAAGAAGTAAGGGAAGTAAGTGATTGTACATAAAAGGCTGAGACATGAATAAAGCATTTTTGTTAAAAAAAAAAAGTCTTTTAATAAAACTAATCCTTGTTCTAAAAGTGTATTTTTGTAACCAATTATATCAGTGTGGAAAAATAAATAGCCTGCAAAATCTCTGTAATTGGAACAGTTTGTCTCTTGAAAACTATAAAAACAAGACAAAAGTCTCACCTAAAACCAGCACATAGTGGCCATTAGTTCAAAGCATGTAAAAGGCTGTCCAATGGATAACATTTCTCTGAAAAATCTATTTGCCTTAAATTTCTTTTTTTACACAAGTAATTAAGCACACTTTAGGCCCTTATGAGACATAAATAAGTATTCTGGTTAGTGACAGTAATAGAGGTAGAAAGAAAATATCTCAGGAAAGTGGCAGAGATTTGATATCTTATTTTTCTTCTTCCACTTCAATGTTTAGGAAGTACAGTAGCAATCTACTAAGGCCTTAGATGTTTAGATTCTGCTATCAAACCATTTTCTTCAGCAGGGGCTAAATGCATTGATACACAAAAATAAATTGAACTTGTTTAAATATGATTTCAGGAGTGTTTCTATAGCAATAAAACTTGCAACAATGACTGATGATGTTGTCACCACTCCCTTTCCTGAGATTGCAACAGTGTCAACTACATTTTAGCTATCCCTAAAATTATTTTCCAGAAGAAATCTAACTGTTTCTTTCTGCATAACACCTCAAAGCTCAGCCTTTCCTCTTGTATTCATATTGCTGAAGTTTATATTGCTGAAGCTGAAAGCCAGATCACCGTATTTTCGTCTTCATACATGCAGCACTTGATCCTCTCATTGTGACACGTCCTGACCATTTTCGATTAAGTTGCTTTCATACAACTGAATTAATTTTCTTGGCTGTACCACGACATCAAAAGATTGCTCTCTTTTTCAGACTGATCCAAAGAGTTTTATATTGAATGTAGTTTTTAGTTTATAGCACAGTATAGCCTGTGGTCTGAACATGGGCTCTTGAGTCATTTCCATCTCTGTTTAAGCCAGCTGTCACCATCTATCTGTTCAGCTTTCTTTCAAATTATCTCTCACTTTCTACTGTCTTCTAAATGTGGGATGAATCCACTACAATTCCTTGTCAAATTAATCTTTTGATGTCACCTTTCTACCGGTGCCCATCAAGCTTGAGAATTGCCAGCTTTAGGATGGGGCTATGGGAGCCAGGCTTTGTGCTTCCAGGTGAGATGGCGCTGGTTTAGGGCTGTTCTCATCACCTGATGCCCACTGCAGCTGCCTGCTGCCCAAAAGAGAATTACTGCTCCCTTACTCTGTCCCACTTCCACACTGCATCCACCTGTCACCGTGTATTTTCACCCTGTGGGGTGAATCACAGAATCACAGAAACACAGAATCACTAGATTGGAAGAGACCTCAAGTCCAACCTATCCCCTAACACCCCAATTAACCATGGCACAGTCCAGTCTTTTTTTAAACACATCCAGGGGTGGTGACTCCACCACCTCCCTGGGCAGACAATTCCAGTACTTTATCACTCCTTCAGTGAAAAACTTTTTCCTAATATCCAACCTATATTTCCCTTGGTGCAGCTTAACCCTGTGTGCTCTTGTTCTGTCAGTTGCTGCCTGAAGAAAAGACCAACCCACACCGGAGTACAAACACCTTTCACGAAGTTGTAGAGACCCCTAAGTCTCCTTTTCTCCAGGCTAAACAACCCCAGGTGAATGCATTTTGATTTTCAAACTTCAAACCATTCATTTCCCATGGTAGGCTGCAAGGTACTGAAAGGAAGAATCTCGAAGTTTTCTTGTATTATGCAGTATAATTAGCAATCTAGAATGTTTTTCTAAACTATAATACATAATCATATTTTTTTTTCTTATTTTCTTACTATAATATGTAATCACAGAACATTTTGCAAATTTCCTTAAATACACAAATTTTGGTGTGGAGGTTAGACACACTGCTTTACAAATTGATATTTAGTCATTTGAATAAAAGAAAGCAAAAATATAAATGCTAGCACTCCCTGCACTTTACAGTTATTTCAAAACATCAGGAAAAGGTTCTGGGCTTCATGCCAGCTGAAACTATCGCCATGAAATCTCATAAAGTGATGTGCACACCTTTGGCTTTTGAAGCATTTATTCATTGCTGACAGTGGAACTGCAAAGAAACCAAACCCCAAACAACAAATTACTCATTTCCCCTCTGCTTCACATAATCACACTGACAATTTTGGAAGTTTGCTTTATGATCACCTTTCAGTTGAAAATTATTCATGAGTTGGAGCACTCGACAAGTAGAACTTTACTTATCTGCCAAATATTTCACTAGACAAGGAAAATAATCCTTCTGAGCACAGAGTAGCTGCACTTAGGTGAAGAAAAAACCCCTGCTGTTCTA
>PYHW01009386.1:633012-645969 GCA_013186435.1 Turdus rufiventris
TCCTTCCAATTTGGTATGACTGTAATTGCCCTATACTCTTCTTGTTACAATAATTTCTGCCAAATAACAACAAAGCCTAATTATATCTAAGTATATCATCTATATATCTATATATCTGTATATCTATATGTAGATAGATAGATAGATATCTATATATCTATATATATATATCTATATATCTATGTAGCTATATATCTATATATCTATCTATATGTATCATCTATATATCTATATATTTATATATCTATATATCCACATATATATTTTCATGTTCATTTTTACCCCTTGACTGCTAGTACTGTAGAAATGGGAATGCCATTCACACAGAATACAAGTATGCAACGCATACATGAAGAGATATCTACTTTAAATATTCAAGTTCCACAGCTTTATGCACCTGAACAACCAAGAAATAGGATTAACATTTGTTTAACTCTCACATGATTAAAAGGTCAATCTTTAGATACACAACTGAAAAATAAAATAAGAAACATCTACTATTTTATCTAGAAGACTTGATTTTTGGTATGTCATAATGGAGGAAAATCATGGTCTGTGTCATGGCTGGGATGGTCTGAGAAAAGAAGCAGGATACTATCTATAGAAAAATACCCAGGAAATCTTTTACCCAAGAAAATCACCATTCATTCCAGAGAAATAGCTCTGCAAGTTCATTGTTATTCACTCATATTCACATTATTCAATGTCATGAATTTAATTTTCACTTCTTGTGGAATTTTCACATCTTGCAGAACTTCTGGAAACTACGTTACAAAGAACAACTGGGGAATACTAATAAAGTTTCATACACACTGGTAATTAAGATGGAAATGGAAGGGTACAGCCAGGACAAGGTTTTAGAATGTGATTCCAAAGAGCATGGCTTCCCCCTCGTTATGCACCGATGGAAAAAAAATGTAGTTATTCTTTCCGAGGACCAAAATGAGTCTTCAGTCAGACTCAGAATATGCCTGCTTGTGCACCATTTAGGCTTCAGAGAAAGGCACACATTTAGAGGGGATCTTACAGATTGGCTACCTTCTCTTTCACTATACATTTTAGATATATATATATATATAAATTAGACTAAAGGTCACACACAAGAAGAAAACAAAGCTTACACAGCTTTTTCTGTGGCATGGTTTTTGTCTACTCTTTAGTAATAATGGACAGCATTACTGAGTCAGAATGAGGATCTAAGCAAATTAACACAAGACATTACATTTCTTTCCCTGACTGTTTAAAATCAAACCATACCTATTTCTCTTTTTAGGCCTTCCTGATGGAAATGTTCTCTGCATTTACTGGGATGGACAGAGAGACTGTAGCTTGCAGACTCTGTAACCTCTAACTGAGCCACTTGCAAAACTGTCAGAACAGAAACCTGAATAAAAATTCCTGAAAAGCAGCAAAAGCACCCTAAATAGTCAGCTAATGGTTCATTTCAGCAAAACTCTAGTCTTATTTCAACCAGATTTTGCGTTATAGGCGCTTTCAAAAGTATCACAAATGTTATGTGAGTGCTATCTCAAATTAAAAAGAAAAAACTACTGGAAGTAGTAACAGATAGAAGAGTCAAAGATCTTTGACTGTGCCTTGAAAAAGAGTTCACAGGATAAGGAGGATACAAGAGCAGCAGCATGTAGTTGCAATATTGAAGTAAATCATTGTATTAGGCCAGTTTGCCATGAGGATGGAAGCTAGTAGGGAATACCTGATTAATAAAATATATGAATGAAGAGAGAATAAGTGAGACAATATTCAAATAACTATGGTAGAAAGCTGATCTGTGCCACAGAGAAATGGAGACCATCTTGTTGACCAATGCTGTATGATAACTGAAAATAAAGTATTCAGAAAGAGATAAAACTAGCTCTCCTACTCAAAAAGTAAAGGAAAATAGGTATTTTGTGTGTGTGCAGTAGAGTCATTAGTCAATTAATATATTCCACTAGGCTTTCAAGTGACATTCTTGTGATGTGCAGAAAGATAAATGTCAGAGTTGTATACAAGCTGCTTCTGAGGTATTAAAGCTGCCTGATATGACAACAGAGAAAAAAATTAAGAAATAACTTGCAAAATTCAGATCTTGGTATTTTTCATTTTAATTACTGTGTACAATGCCTGATGTAAATGTTGACTTTCATCACCTGGAGTTTCACCTTTCCCATTCTCCTGCAAAATTTTTGCTGCTGTTCCATAATATACATTATACATTACCATTTCTACAGGTGACCTTCTTTAACACAGTTGAGACATAGCCAGCTTGCTATTTCAATCCCCCTAAAACCATCTCCTTTAGCATCTTATCACACTTTCATTTTCCAGTCTTAATCACTACAATGTGACTTTGCTAGTGCTGAAGGACCAAGGAACTGGTCTCCTTCACCCCTTTTGTTTTCCTTTTTATCCCAAAGACAGGCATGCTTTAATTAACTACTTGTCTTAGCTGTTCCCAAAACAATACAGTGGTCCTGGCAGGCTGAGTGAAATTTAAGAATGAGATCTGAGCAAAATGTCAACACCAGTCATTGCTGCCATCCTATGCCAGATGCCCAGACAGCAAGTGTAAAGCTTTTCTGGTCCTATCAGGGATTTTTAGTGTCATATATTTATACCTTGCCTTCTGACTCTCATTATGGCCACCAGAAAAGTTCAAAGAGATCTTTATCCCAGAGAGGTTTGTGCAGTCCTCATCCCTGGGAGTGTTCAAGACATGGTCTCATGGAACATTCCCTGCCCATGTCAGGAGGGTTGGAACAAGAAGGCTTTTGAGGTCTCTTCTAATCCAAAACATTCTGGGATTCTGGGATTCTGGGATTCTATGACTTGTGCTGCTGTGAGAAGGTTTCTGAGGGTTGGTTCTTCTCAAATAGGGTGATCATTATTGGAATTCTGTCTCGTCCTATGCCAACATTTTCTAGCCTTTCTGCACAGGAGTGTGGAACCAAGGATGGGCATGTGGTTGGAGGAGCTCAGTACTAAGAAAATCCCACAGAGTCCTTTAACTTGTATTTGGGCCGACTTAATCATTAGAGATAAATGGACTTGCATGAAGTGAAGCCCTCTCTGAATGGAAATCCAAAATTTTCATGAATTCAAGTACTGCCAGAGGTTAACAACTATTCTTGCCTAGAGCAAAGCAGTTTTGGTTAAAAAGTCAGTATCAAGTGATATGAAAGAAGGGCAAATTTCTACAAATGACTGTTTGAAACAAAACTGGTTTTCCTCCTGAAAGTTATGCTGCAGCAGCTGATGTCAGAGTACTCATGCCACAGAGGTACTGTGTGGAAATATGGATCAGGAAATATAAGTATGCACTTTAAGACTTATTTCCTAGAACAAAAATAAAGATGCCAAATCTGACAGAGATGCATTTTTCCATCCACAGTGAACAGAGTTACATCAGGTGAAACCAGAATCCTAAAAGAACTCCCCAAATAAGAGAAGTATGGTGTCTGTAACTGATATTTTGTGTGGCTTGGGACAAGAGTTATCTGTCACTGACCTGGGCTCCTTTGATGTATGTGCTAGCAGTGAACAAGCTGGTGCTGTGTTTTTATTTGGTTTATAATTGTTACTATTATATTTTTGTTACTATTATTAGTTTTTTTATTATATATCATTATATACTGTGTTATTGTTTTCCAATGGAAAAATGAAGGAAGAAGTTGCAAGAGGAGAAAAAAGAAGCAAACCAGTGTCTTATCTTTCTTCATTTTCATAACAAAATATTTAAACATCTCTGCTAGAAGAAAGGTGCTTTAATATTTCAGTTTCAAACTTCCAAGAGCATTATATAAATTGTGGCAAGGAAGTAAATTAATCCCACATACACCTGCCACAGTTTCGTTACACCTGCTGAAATCACTTTTGAATAATGCAACAGAAAGTGTCTTAATCTGGTGAAGAATTATATTCTTAGAAGCAGTTTCATGGTTATAAACCAATGCAAAGATTGGCAGAAAATATAGACTAGAAAGTATTAAATATTTTTCTCATTTTTTCTTTTGAAAGTGAAATCAATAATAAAAAAAAGGAAAACTGTCAAAACATGACAGCAAAGTTTATTTAGTCCATCCTAGTGGTAGTTTTTCTTTCAGTCATGAATGTTTCATACGGAAGGTTTAATTTAAATAACACTGTTGTAGATCTTGCTAAGTCATGTTTGCCACAACATTTTTTCTTGTCTTTCTCTGTAGATCCCCCAGACTTGTTCATCTCCTGAAAGAAAAAAAAAAAAAAAAAAAAAACAAAAAAAAAAAAACCAAAAGATGTTTTTTTAATCATAACTTATACTCAGAACTCAGTACATTGGAAGGTTTTTTTTCTGGAGCTTAGATAATCTTATCAAATATACAGCACACTTTGGACAACTCTAATACAGTCTCTGAAATGTCTCGCTTGCTTCCTTTTTTCTTCATTCATTGACTTCATTTTTTCTTCATTCACTGATTTATCAATATCTCTTGGACATTTCTAAGAAGTTCAGTGGGGAAGTGTTCTACCAAAGCTTACAATTGCAGTAAATTTTTGCCACAGATTTGCCCTATTACCTGTGTTTAAGAATGTTGTTTGCTGATTAGGATGTCCTTGAGCACTTCTAAGTTCTCAAGTATTTGTCACTCACAAAGATAGGAGTAAAATGCTACTTTCATTAACCAATATACAAAACAAGTTCTCCTATAGCACAACAGCTATTTTGACATTTTATTATTGTCTTCTCTCATGAAAAGAATTTAGGAGTCAGCAGGATTGATTATACCAGCGCATAAATGTTTTCAGAAACAAAAGAAAAAGAAATTTTAGATTGAATATGCTATAAGATACCAAACATGCAAAGGAACCTGTGATTTTCAGTTTTTCTTAATTTCTCCCTGGGGAAAATATCAAGTTTGAGTAATTGGATCTTCAATGATGCACAGTCTTTCAGTGTCAGTCTGACTGTAAATTGATAGTCCCATGCAATTTGTGCTTTTCAGTGTCCAAAGTCTACCAAACAGATTAATAAAATAAATCAGTGTTGCAGATAAGTTTTATTGGGACCATTCACACTGAGTAATCTGGTAGCTATCCCCCTCAATCAAAAATGCCTATGGACTTCAGTAATTGGGGAAAAAATTCTTTACATTTTAATACAGTGAAACATCTGGTCATTCCTTCAAGTATATTATTGTACAATAAATGATTTAGTATCACAAGTCAGTAGTCCTTTATTTTTTTACTGTGTAATATAATTGTTTCTTAATTCATCTACTAAATGAAAAAAAAAATTGTATCTTTCATGTATGAAAGCAGTTGTAAACAAGGGACATACTGTACAGACCTGCAGCCTATGAAAGCCCATATAAATACTTTCTTTTTATAGTTTTATCCTTAGATAACCTTGCCAGAAGATACAAACAATGTTTGCATGAATTGTCATGAAATTGCCATTCGTTCCAGTGGAGTCTCTCTCCAGTCTGGTCTGTACCAGTCACTGCAAAATAGCCTGTGTAATTCTGCAGGGATTTGCCTTGATGGTGATTACTTTATTTCACTGAATGACAACGTTCACTCTTGAGGACTTATTTCTAGATATTTCTATATTCAGGTATTTCAGGTCATTAAAAGTCCTGAAAATAAGATGCCCCAAAAAAGCCTTCAGGGAAAGTATTTCCCTTTACAATAATTTCTAGAGATACTTGGGCAGAGACAGCCAGAGAACCAAAAGGATATTTATTTTAAGAGCAGACTTTTTTCCTTTTGCATTAGCTACAGTGTAAAACCACCAACTTTAAGGCCCTGATGAAAGCCAGGGGGATTGAGTAGCAAGACAGCTGACAAGAATATGTAAAGTGAGGGAGAAATCTTTAAAGAGAGGCCCAAAAACACTTCTAAAGGAAGTTTCATTCATATTTGCTTTTATCCTCTGCTTGTTCTAGCAAAATATTATACATAATTTTGTTTGTTTGAGTTTTAAATTTCCAGCTTGCTCTCAGCTATTGATTGCCCCCCTTGCTCATTTTATCTTCTTTTTAAGATAATTGTAGAGAATTGAAATCAGAATCATGCCTATTTGAGTATTTGCACAGCATTTACCATAAGTGGGACTGTTGATGTGCTAGGATTCTACACTAATGTACTTTAGATGCAACAAGTTTTTGAAATATATATATGTAAGTTCAGAAAAGAGAATACACAGTACTGCATACATACCAGGGACAGTGGAGAAATGAAAGAAATCTTAACAAGATTTGAAGAACACCTGGTTCAGCAGAGATGAAATTTTAATGCAACTCTAAAAGAGCTACAGTTCCAAAAAACAATTCCAAATGAAAATGGGTACTGTATCTCTCAAAAACATTTCAAGACATACACTAGACATTTCACTTTCATTAGTTTTCACTATTTATTGCTTCCCTTCACAGTGCCTTATTAATTTATAAATGTGTGGGATACCAATGTTTGTATCTATTAATACAATTTAAAAATTCATGAGGTTAAATGTTTTCTATTTAAGCACTAGAGACATAAAGCCATCATAGCCAATATCTACATACTTCTTGGTCTCCTGTACAAGAGGGAAAATACCAAGACTTCCAGAAAGAGGAAATCAAAGTCAAATCTGTCACTGAGTCCCATGAGCAGATTAGAGACAGAGCTTATGCACTAATATATTGATTTTACACTTTGCTTCTAACAGGGATACAAAGTTTGCAAGCATACCAATTTCTGACATTTCTATTACTGAGAACAGCTAGCATTACACTTCTTTCTTTGCTAAATCTCAGCAAAGTTCATCATCTTAGGTTATATCTCATAATCAAATTTAGTTGGTAGTGTACAGTAAGAGAGCCTAGCTGCAGAGGAGTCCTGATGTCCATGCCAAAATAAGCACCAATATTTGCCTGTGCTTGTGTGAAATACCTGAGGCAACCTAAGGTTACCTTTCTGCTTTGTTTCATTTATTTCTATACAGCTTTGAAACAACTCATACATTCCTTGCTTCCCAGAATAGCTGTGATTTCATCAAATGTCAATAAAATCAGGTGCTTTTGCATTACTTCTTTGTCCTTTACATTTGTACTTCTACAAATATAAGCATGTCTGTGTCTGTGTATACATACATATACTACTTTTTTTTCCTTTGTAATGCTCAAAAGATACCCATTTTAAAATTAATATATTCTTAAAGAACCTCAGATCTACTTTAATAAGCCTTTTGTTCCCTGTTTTTCAGTTGCCAGTCCTTTCTGTTCAAAATATCTAACATTTCCTGTTATTTATTTGGAAGAACTGAGTTTTTTTAAATAACATAGAGCTTGCCCTCAAACAGCTTAAAATGTACTACTTGAACCAGTCTGCAGAACCAGGCTGTTATTTTGCCTCTCCAAATTTTATTGCTCTTAAAAATGTTAAAATACATTTCTGCCTTGCAAGTATGCACATATATGTTAAGTATTTGTTAGTACATAGACTTTTTGATTTCTAATCAGTGGCTTCATAATCTTCAGATGAGGAGATGTACCCTGTAAATGTGACCACTCAGCAAACAAAACTACATTTTGGAGTCCGTGTAACTAGACATTTGCCTTTTTTTAATTTAAAATGCAGTTAGCAAAGACTGGTCAAAAATGGGGGAAGCAGCTCTTTGTGTTTCAGAGAACTGTTAGTTTCTGACTTGTCAAAGATGTAAGATCCAAATACATTTTAACCACAATCTACACTAGTTAAGATTAACTTCCTTTCATGTCTGAGTTGATTTGAAAATTACATTGAAGTTCATTATTAGGTATCTTATAACATAGTGTTATAACATGTTTCAATATTAAAATTATGTGCTTCTGTTCATACACTGTGGAAATACCACAAGAGATCTTCCATGTAAATCTTTTAAATTAGGGGAGAAATCAGGTCTTTTGAGTGCCTTAAAGAAAGATAAATATTATTTCATGTAAACAAAGTAGGATCAGATTTTCTACTTTTACAGGCATTTACTTGCCCCCCAAAGCATACAAGTATGAGTAAATTTGCTGCTGTGGGTGATGGCTGCAAACTTTGCTGAAATATTTTTGCTGAAAGAAATATTTAAATGAGAGGAAGAGTCAATCCATGAATAAGGCAAACCTCAGCAACCAGCCCAATCTAAGCTTTACATTTGTAAAAAAAACCAACCTTATTTTTAAAGTAATTATTAATGTTTGTGTCTTCTCTGAAACTGTTTCATAAATGACAATAAATCTAATAGATATTTTTAGATAATTTTATTTTGCCCAGATACAATTTTGTTTTCCAGTGAATCAAAAACGTGGAAGTTTCCCACCACAGCAACAGATCTAGGGGATCATGTATAAGTTTCCCTTTTTTGTTTTACCTTCCATCCCACCCTGTCTTGCCCTACAAGGTTTCACAAACCCACTGGATATCCTTGGTGGAAAAGCAGCAGGTGGAAAAACTGCTTTCCCTCCTGGGGCTTTCCTTTCATCTCATCTCACCTTCAGCCAAAGAAATTTTCATCCAACAAGTGGGACATTGCATCTCTGATGTCATTGTCAGCTGTACCACCCCAAAAACCAGCTTTGTCTGCTATAGGGGTTTTATACATCTGCATCCCAATGTTTTTGTGTATTGTGGACACACCATAAACCATGGATTCTAATAGTTTTGGAGGCCTTCTGGCAGATGTTTGCAGACAAGTAACACGATTTGGCTTTAAAGTGAGCTAAGTGTGGCTTTCCAAGTGTAGGGCTTAGGCTGGAAAAACAAGCAATGTCTCAGCAGAACAGTAGAGGGAAACAGAGACACAGGTCTTAGTGCAGTACTAAACACTAATAATTGGTAGTGACAAAGAGATTTGGTGGGTCCTGTGAACTGATAAGTTTAAACTCATCATATTTACACCATAAATAGTTGAAAGGTTGAGTAAATAGGTTTGACAGGCAGGAAGAATCTTGCACATGAGAGCTATAATTTATTAGAATAAAGCAACCATTAGGTTACAGTATGCCTTTGCATGATTCTTCTTCATGACTCAACATCAGGATTCTAAGAATATGAATGTGGGAGATTTCCTTGCACTGTTAGATATTGAAAGTGTGGAAAAATTGTCTTCTGCAATACCTGGCTTTCTGGAGCTCGTACATTTTTAAAAACATTTTAAAGCCATGTGGTTCACTTGAGCTCTGAAAGTAGACAAAACACAGAAAATACTTCCTAAAATTTTGGCAGAGCAAGTTAGCTGAAGGTTGTTTTTACTCCAGTTTTCTTCTAAACATCTGTGCCAAGACAGTAATATCCATCTTATGGCCACATATACGAGAGTTGAGAAAACACAACAGGGCAAGAGGTCTTCTGTACTAAATCTTTCTATGAGAAGAAGAGTAATTTTGGAACTTTTTTTCCCACTACTATCTTCTATTAATTTTAATTTGCTCATTTAATAAAATTCAGGAATTACATAATTGCAGCAATTTTTTCCTAAAAGTTTTTATGCCCATGCTCATGTCCAAGTCTTTTATTAGTAGAACTTGACATCGTTTCAACTTGACACATAGGGCTCTTCAAGTCTTAGTATGATGTAACAAGGTAATGAAAAATTCTCTCCTAAAAAATATGAAGGTCTAAAGTATATTTGGGTATTCTTGTATAAATATACACATATGTGTGCACCCATGGACATAGAAGATTATATATTTGTACACTTGTAAAAGATAGTGCATATTATGCACAATGAAGAGAGGGTGCTGACAAACCTAAATAAAATCATAATAAATAATAATGCATTGATGTGAATGAAATTGAGAAATTATTTCCGAATAACTGTTCTGAACTAGTTATAAATATGCTAATGAATACTGCTGGGTTTGTGAAATTATTGCATCCCTCTTGTAAATTAAAAGAAACTTCATCTTCATTGAAGATTATATATCTCTCAGACTTTTTTTCAGCTAATTTATATGGTTTTTTCTATTTTCAGATTTTACTGGGCAGAATATTTCACTCAACAGTCCTTGATCTCTGCATTTCTCACTCCACTGTCAATTCAATGTGGATTTGAACACTGATCCCATTCTCAATTCAGGTCATTCTCCTGTAGTCTATTCTGCCCTATTCCAGTCACAATGACTGAGAGCGTACTAACTGATGCTTGTACAACATAGATGCCATAGAAGTGTCCTAACCAAAAATTTAGGGCAGTTTTATTCCAAGTTCTTTAAATCAATACTCAATTAACTAAATCCATCCTAAACACTACAGAATGCCCTGTCTTTTTGAATAGGTTAAGTGCTCTGTGTGTGCATTTGTGCATGTGTGCATGTAACATTCCAGTCAGAATCCATTATTATAAAATTTGCTAGGTTGGGGAATGATGAACAATCTCCATTTCAAATGTTACCCACATAAATTCATACATGGCATATTAATGGTACATATTCTTATTTTCCGTATTTGAAATGTTTCTCTAGACTTCATGACCTAAAACTGTCTTTCTAAATTTAGCTGAAAGAACTGCACAAGTAAATGATAATCTCTGCATCATAATATAAAATACAGGCATCCTTTTAAGTGCAAATTTTTCATTGGTGTGCATTCAAACAATAAAAAACATGAAAATAAATAACCATGTTCTGATAGATTCTATTTTCCTACCAGAACAGGGGATGAGATTTTTCTTTAGTGTACGAGTCCTGTCTGCAATTAGAGGAGACTAACTGGCACAGGGCAACTGCAAGCAGATCTGACAGCTTGTGCTGACCTCTAGGAATTGCTCTGTTGTCAAACAGCCATGCAGTAATAGTTTCTAAAATGCTCTGGAGAGCTGCAAATCATTCGCTTTCCTTGCAATCTCAGACTGGTTTTTGCAGTGAAAGCCAAACTTCTTACGCTGAATTAATTCATATTTTTCCAAAGGTACCTTAAATCCACCATTTACATGTTGCTTGGATTCTAAAAAATTGCCTCTTGAAAGCTACCTTAAAGGAATTTTCTACAATGTGTAAAAGTCACTATGTCCTCATAGCCTTGGAAATAAGATCCAGGTGTCTCAGAGAATACAACCACTGCAGGATCCCTGTCCTGTGGATGTCATTCAGATGTGTCAGACACAGGAAGTCTATAGAGAAAAGTAGGTAGAAATGGAAAGTATTCTGGCACTTATGCTCATCATCCAAATCTCATCAAGTTAGCAAGGAGCTCAGTTTCTGACTGAAGGATTACACTCTCTTTTGAAAACATAGGCTATTTGCAGGGTGTGTTATCCTTTCTCCAAAATTTGGAATAGATAACTAAATTCCATAAGCAAATGCCTGGAACTTACTTTGAGCAGATGAAGCTACTCTTTGAAGATACCCAGTGCTGATGCCTTAGAATATTACCAAGACTCAAGGTTTGAATCTGAAACAGGCAAGAGCTACAGATGTTTTCAGCCTCATTTCTAGAGATGTAGGATCATCCAGCACCTGGCAGCATAATCCTCCTAGGAGTATTATGTTTTGCCAAAACACTGGTAAAAATAATGTTGTTCTCAAATCCCCGAGGGAAAAATAATCACATGAGAAAACAGAGCTACTCACTCACATCAGATTGTAAGAACTCCAAACAGAGACACTCAGTAAACCAGAATCAGCAGTAGAATTTTTTAACCAATCTTCATCAGTGGTTCTTTGTGTGCTCAGACCTGAGAATTGGACTCATATACTCTGGCCTTCCCTAGAGCCCAGAGCACTAAGAATTCAATCAGGGTAGCTAAATTCTTGTCAGATTAAATAAATAATCATCTCAAAAAGAAAGTGTAATTTTAGATCGTGATGGGAAGTAAAGACTGGGAAAACATTGTAATTGGAAAGATTTGTATGCGGCCAGGAGTTCTGCAGAATTCTGTTTATATTTGTGTCAGTACATCTTCTCAAGAGCCCAGTCCACTGAAATACAGTGTGAAATTGTAAACAGCCAGCATGATATGGCTTTGGACAGTAAAGCAATGACATTGATACATCCAAGAAACATGTTCTATCAGACTATCAGACTTTGAACTCCAGAAGAACTGAATTTTAAGGACCTCTTGATCATGTAAGGCATTGCAGTTAAAATTGTGAATTCCTTAGGCTCCATTCAGGTTGCCATGTCAAGCTAAGACTTGAATTTCAAGCAAGTTTTCAAATATTTGAATACTTGATTTTGACCAAACTCCAGTTAGAAACATCAGAACTTCCTAGGCATCTACATTTTTGGTTATGGAGCATTACCTGTCTGCCCAGCTTGACAGGACCAAAGGACATGGACGCTTTCCCCCTGTGAAAATTTACTCTGGGATTCAAAACACAAGCTTTCATTTATCTGTCTCAACTTCAAGGCTCTTCACAACAGACGTTCTCAGAGTTTATCTTTGGAATCAGGCTCCACAGAAGGGAAAAAACCCAAAAGCCAGCTGTTCTCATACACCTTTTTATGCCAAAGGGTGAGTTGTCAGAATACTCACTGGGAAAAATGCCTAAAACAAAACATTGGATACTAACATAACTGGTTATGGAAACCCATATCTGGAATGCATTGAATTTAACCAGATAGTAGCGTGCCAACCACTAAAAAGCAATTTCACCAAAAATTCTATTGGTTATGTTTCTTGCTATACAGGTAGAGAAGATAATTAATAGTATTTCACCCACATATACAGTGGAAAACTATGAAAATATTTTGAATTTTGCTTTTCTTTTCCCATCTCCAAGTAAAACTTGTCATGATTGTATTTCACTTATATTCATAGTTGTTTCTGTGAGCACTCTCACAGCTTTTGTCTTGATTGCAGAAAACGTGATGTTGTCTCCAAGTACCAAAATAAATTAAGCATTTGCCAGGACACTGAGCGTGCATTGCTTACCTAAGGGTATCTGTCCCTTCTCATCTCAGCACTCCTTAGTGATCCTAATGCTAACATAAACATGCCTGTTCAATTACAGTAATTTCATGATTACAAGC
>PYHW01009386.1:646616-675277 GCA_013186435.1 Turdus rufiventris
ATCTCCATCTGGGCCAATGGCTTTTGGTGGCAGTTGCTAGTGCTAGATGCCTTGGAGGAACATGCTGGGTCTCCTGACAGCGCAAAGTTACTGTGCTTGCCAGGGACTGGTTTTCAAAACTTTTGCTTTCATTCTCTGTAAACATGTGAAGAACTTGGATGACTTAATTTAGTCCTTTTCCATTACATTTATTTTTTCTTTATTCTTGTCCCATGAAAAGTGGCATCTCACATGCACCTATACACACAAAAAAGAGAAATAATGATTTCAGAATGTTATGTCAGATTCATCTTCTGTTTAGAACACAGTTAGAAGTAAATTCATGGCTTTAATCTCTTTATCACTTCTGAACTATCTTCCTTATCTAACATATTCTGTTCCTGATGCTGCATAATGAACAGTCATGAACAATCGCTGAGTGACTAACAGTCTGGTCTGAAACACTGTATGGTCTCCACAAAAACATTACAAATGTTTTCATAAATATTGACTGAGTTCTTATGTGTAATGTCATCTATTTGAAGCAGGTAGTAAGAGAAGTGAGCTTACAATAAATTGATGGGTTTCCTTCCACCTCAAATCATTAAGAAGGTGACTTCTTTGAGCAATGCCCTGTGACCCTTTCCTTAAAATGGTTTAGTAAACTTTAACTGGACCACATTGTCCAAATCAGAATTTAATAAAGAAGAGAACAACTTGAGTAATCAAGACTACCCTGAATAAGAGAAGTCAATGAGAAAACACAAAGGCCTTAAACCTTTGAGATCTATTCTGTGTCAATTGCAGACAAAACTGATAACTAGGACTGTGCAGAACATATCTCATAAAAGAGTGCTCTTGTCTGTCAATATCTTTGTGACTGCAATTATGCTGAGATTCAAATGAAATGTTAAAATTAAGGGGGTGAACTGAAGAAAAAATACCAAGCTCTTCAAAAGTTGAAGTCTCTAGTTTTTAACTACACCATCCATAAACTGGTAGAATTCCATAAGCCAAAGAAGGCTTGTCTAACCATGATGAAGTCATGATAACGTCTAACTATATGAAGCAGACAAAATATAAGTTGATGTTTGATAATTTTGATTTTTGATTTTGGATCATTTTATTTTGATAATTACTTTGATTTCCAGATAGCCTGGCACAGTTCTCATAGCTTTCAAATGTGATAGGCATTAAGGTTTCACAGTCCCCAGATCTATATTTTAGAAGACAAATGAGATATATTTTAATGTCTTTAAAAGTCATTCTAAGAATGAGACATAGCAAGTGAAGCAGCCCATGGAATAGCTTGGTAAAAAGTTAAAATCACAGAAAATTCACTAGTAGTAAGAAATATACTTTGTGGAAATTAAAAAGTATTATTTGTTTAAAAAAAAAAAAAAAGAAGAATCATATCAGTAGCTTAAAACTGGGCCATCTGGAGTTGAGTGCTGTGTTGTCCTCCCAACCATTCGCTCAAGGCTTATAAACATCATAATCATAAAAGCATGCTTCTAGAGGGAATAGAAACTGCCCCAGGTAACCATGGCTCTGCTAAACCAAGATGATTTAGACCTCCAAAGTAAATAGGGCGCAGCTATTACAAGCCAAGGAAATTAGGATAAGGTAACACCAGAATGATAACAGCTTTAACAATTTGCAAATGAAGAGCAATGCTTGCACTCCTGTGAACATTTTCAAGGACACAGAAAGAAATTTGCAACCTGTAACAAAATTCTGCCTCTCTTTTTGTTGTAGCTGGTACCATATTGCAGGACTGCCAGCAACGTTATTTCTCCTTCCTTAGCCCTGAAAATTCAACTATCAGCTTTTTTTTTTCTTTTGCCCCCTAGAATCAGGCTTCCATTAAGCAGTTTCTTACTGCAGACAGTGAAAATAATCTTAGGGATTCCTAAGGATGGCAAACAAGCAGGAGAGATATTTCAGTTACAAGACAGGTGGGTAACCTATTTCCCTACAGGCTAGTACATTTTGTCAGCTTCTCCTCTCAAAATCTCACCCCAGGTGTCATCTGCTACTCACTAATTTATCTTGCTTAGTCCCATGTGTTCCCCTTCTCAAAGTCTGGGTTTACAGCTTCCTTTTTTTTGCTATTTTAGATTTTTTGCTATTTTAGAATAGTCTGTTCTCTGTGTTCTGAGTGAGCTGGATACTTTTGTGCACTGCAAGATGGCAAGATTCAGGCAAGACACTGAAAAAAAAATCCAGCAGTAAAAATAGTGAGGCAATGATATAAAAGCAAGGAAAAAGAAGGGTCTGCTCAAAGCATGAGGGGTTTTGTTCTCCTGTTAATACATAATACACTTCAAATGGAAATTGACCTCAGCTAGTTTAGAAATGTTCTATATCCATGAGGATAATTCTACACTAATTTGGATAAGGTGCTACTGTAATAGGCATTCAATACACCAGAAGAGTATTACCACAGCCAAAATTACTGCAGCCAGCAACGCTCAGGGAAAAGCCACCTCTTCTGTTCAGCATATGGTCCAGGTAATTGATAGGATTCAATTATCCCCAAGGACGTGCTTGCTGCTAATGTCAGAGCTGCCTTTTGAGCCTGCAGTCCTACAGCAAGGAGCAAAAGCCTCTGACTCGCCTGGGTACCGACAGCTCTGAGATTGGAAGGAAATAGTTTCACACAAAGAAATAGCCTTGAAAATCCGACAGATCTTCTGTGTAATATTCTCATGTATTTTAAGCTATAAAGAGTGGGAAAAACAAGGAAGTGGGGGCAGGGGGGGAGTGAGAGTGTTCCTGGGAAAGAAGAAATATTTTCTAAGTATTATTGATAGTATTGCCTTTTTAGAGAAAATATGTGTGTGCTATGATCATAACAACTTCAGGAGGACAACCCCTCTATTTGCTTCAAAAATAGAATAAAACCTCAATTCATAAAACCTCAATTCATATATCTCCTTTGATTTGTGTGCATTTTTCTATAAACAGATTACTGGTCAGCTTATTCCTGACCAACACAAAATGCAGCAGATTATTTGTGTTTTAACCTAGTTACAGAAGAGCCTTGTTTGGGAGCAAGTGCTTACTTAGAGGTCCATAGCTATTTAAGCCTTGTCATCACTACTTTTTGCCAGACCAAACAAATAATTTATTTTTACTTAAACCATCAGATTGGTTTGATATTTACCAGCTTGAAGCATATTTTAGCTCATAACACAACCTTTTAGGAGAAGCATGAATCTGTTCTGAAAAATAGGGTGGAAAGATAAATAAAGAAAATGAGTGTTTGACAATTTTTAATGTTAAAATAAAACTATAATGTTTCCAGATACTGGAATCGTGCCAGCAGAAATTAGTACATCTGAAGGCAGATACTTCCAGGGCAGTTATTGCCCTGCTGAATGGAAAGTAAGACTGTGAACATGGATTTATTACATCCCAAACATGCGTTGATATTACTGATAGCAAGGCCTGAATTCTTGAGTTCAAAAAATTTATGTGAACAAGTTCTCTAGCAGCCTAAAAGAATACTGTGTGTTCTTTCAGCCACACAGGCTTCTTCCAATTTTTTTTGGGTTCTTCTCCTAAATAATTTTATAAATCTTTTTTTTCCCAACCAAGTCACTCCAGATGTTCTGTCTTGCTCATTTTTGCATCTGTGTGGCAGCTCCAGCCCTTCTACTGACCCAAAAAAATTTCAGAAGGCATTTAGTTACTACACAAGTTGACTATAGGGAAACCTTTTATTTAAAAATACTCTAGAAGCAGGAAGAATGAAAGTTTGTTCTTGGAAACAACTTTCACCATGCATAACAATATGGGCAAAGCATGATTAATAACAATCCTCCAAATGCATAAACAGTGTAATACTCATTTACTGCCATCACTGCAAATGAGAAATAAATTTCATAAATGTTAAATAAAAAAAAGGAAACAGCCAAAATTCCTGTTGCCACACACCTGTGTATAGCAATTAAATTATCCAACTTGCCTTTCCTTATAAAACCTTTGTGAAGCAAATGCATTTAAAAATACTGCTCAAATATGACTTTCTAACTTTATGAGCATGGATATTACCAGAATTACTCTTTGCATGGCCTCTCTCCCTACAAATCTTTCAAAGTGCTGAATGCAGTTACTGTGATGGAGGTGTGCAATTAGAGAGACCGTATCCCTACACAGCATCACTGCTCACCAGGGTAGTGTGCACTAGATTGTTACATGGAGTTCATATTCCATTAAACCTTGACTTATTCCATTAAACACTGACTTCTAAATTCGTGTTTTAATATCTCTTCTTCAAGGTTTCCATTTCATATTGCTTTTGGGCTTTAGTTTGGGTTTTTGTGTTTTTGTGTTGCTTTGGTTTTTGTTTTTTGGGGGGGTTTTTTGTTTGTTTTTTGGGGGTTTTTGTTTGTTTGTTTGTTTTGGTTTGGTTTGGTTTGGGGTTTTTTTTTGGTGGAGGGGGGATATTTCTGCATCCTAGTATGGGAGTGTTAATTACTTTATCTTTTAAAGACCTATATTTTTGTGTTCAGACTGAATTACTAGGTAATGCCAAAGAATGCGAAGGGGAATATTAAATATCACTAAAGAAAATGGCTATGCTTTGGGTAGAGAAAAGGAGACATAAACAAATTTGGTTTTCTCCATACAAAGGTTGAGGTGCTTTTCACTGTGCTCATAGAAATGCAGGAGACGCTTCTGTCACCTGTTGCTACAGAATAAAGGTATGGAAAGGCAGAAACTTTAAAGGCTCAAAGTAACTTCTCAGCTGGGTAAATTGGACAAGGTCCCCTGCACTCAGGTAACTACTGTTTCTAGTACCTGAGATAATTCTATATTCTGCTGCATTGCAATGCAATACTTATTGTCATATCTGAAAAATCAGAATAACAGGATTACTGGCATGCCTGACTTTAGACACACTTGTTAAATCCTCATAAGCCATATAATTATCATTATCAGCGACCTGTTTAATGGAATATTTTTTATTACTAAAAATGAATATACACTGTTGTGTTTGCATTCTGGCTGCATCAGTAGATACCTGAAATTTGGGGCACACAGAAGAAAAAATAGAAAAGTCTGGGAACAGATGCTATTTGCAGAGGAGGCCTGAGCTCCAAAGTGTGCTGCCTCACTTCTTGCATTCTGTTGTATGGCTTCAATTTCCTCATACAGAGTTTTATATCTGAAGTAAACACAAAAGGCTGTGGAATAACACTCGAGGAAAAGCCAAGGCAAGTGAAAGGAGAATTCAGGCTCTTCAGTCTGACCTTTGCAGCACTTCTTTTAATATCTCAGGGAAAAAAATAGTGGAGGCCTTTAGGGATTCAGCCGTGTTCCAATAGAAACTCAACTCTAGCACACAAATAGGGAGAGAAAAAGGAGATCTGGAAAATAAAAATCCAAGAAATACTATTTTTCTTCTTTTGCTTCTATAAAAATATTTAAGGAAATAAGGTTTCCATTACAGCTATATACTAATTTTGATGTGTGCACAATGGACAAGTAATTGTAAAATTTTAATTCTGAATGTATTTTATAGCCATTTTGAAAGAGTGTATGGTGGGAGCCTCTTTTTCCTACTTTTTCCTCAACATCTACTTATGATTTTTTTACCTAGCCAAAGGAAGCAACAGCTTCTCATCATGCACAGAATGATCACAAGCCACAAGGAACTGTCTGCCCAGTCAGAGTTTCTTGCTTGTGAATTCTGCCATTTTTTCCAGCAGCAGTTCCCTGCATGAGACTGCCTATGCATCAGCAGCTGCCGTTAATGTCATAGGTTGCAGGCAGGCAAGATCTAAGCCTGAGACAGGTAGGAAAAAAAAAATCTCACAACAGAGATTGAAGGAATCTAAAATGCTCCTTCCTGGTTTTGATCAAACATCCGTTGTTCAATATATTGACGCAGGCAGAAATCCAGCCTCTCATGTCAGGGATAAGAGTCTAAGACAGTGATCATATTTTTCTCTGTCAGATTTCTTATTGCTATGGAAAAACAAAACACAATTTTCCAAAGACGTGTACAATATTTCATTTAGCATTATGTCACTCTAGCATCAAGAACAACTCTCCTAATGTTCTATTGATCCTACTGTAATTGGTTGTATGCTATTTTCTTTTAACAGTAAGGTTTGTCTCTTACTCAGTCTTTTCAAAATGAATTCATCTCCATTAACATGTTTTAGTTGCATCTAACATTACTTATCCCAGAGGTCTACACTCATACTGCAAATTCTCACATCACTTCAGGAAAATATCTGTTATTATGTCTTCGCTTCACTGACTACCAAGGATGTAGCTTAGAAATCCTATAAATTCTGTCCTTAGCCACAGACTCCAGAAAAGTACTCAAAAAATAATTTTATTTTTTTATAAAAATGTCTTTTATAAAGGTACTATCTACTTACATTTTAAATTGATTAAATCTCAATCACTTAAATACATTTGAGGAATGCACTGCTGTAAAATACAGGTATTTTTAAGAAATTAAAGAATACCTTATTTTATTCAGTTAGCAGATGGGGCTTTTTTTTTGAGAGCAGAGTACACAGTGCACATGAAATAAGGAACACATTCCTTCATCTGGAGCACAAGTTTAAGATTCCAGCTTGTATCCACACTTCAAAATCTCTCAAATCTCTCTGCATTTTTAAAATGAAATACTAATATGCTGAACATGAACCATCTGGGACACTATGTCTCATTTATAGGATGTTGTTCCCCATATTTGAAGAGTGTATTTCTACAGAACAATTGTTAAGGGTGGCAGTGGTGTATACAACAGTTTTCTGTTGCCTAGAATTTTGTTGAATTTTCACATTATCATTTCCCAGGGTAACACCTCCCAGATTTGGTCTCTCCTTTTGGGGAAGTGTAAAAAGAAAGTTCAGGGAGTTCCACCTCTTATGCTAGGGAAAAAATAGGTAGCTGCCAATTACCAAGAATATTCTATGCATGAACTGGAAGTGGTCTCAGACTTTGGTGGTGAAAAAAAAAACCAAAAAAAACCCCCACCAGTACAAAAACCCAAACCAATCCTAACACCTGCCAAGTGAAATTGCACCAAAATCTGATCCAAACTGAACTGCCCAGAAATCAGCATCAAATCTGACAGTATGGCACACATACTGACCCATACTCTGACCCAGGCAGTTTGCATATATTGTTCACTAGTCATGCTTCACAAAGTTTATCAGAAATTTGCTGATTGACTTTTTAGAAGTTTTTATTAGAAGAGTTACTGTCAAAACCTAAAGGTGGCAGGGTCAGCAGTTTCAGTGTAAAGTCAAGAGGATGACTTCTAGACCCAAGAAAAACCACAAGTGACTCCCTGTTGTTCTCACAGAGCAGTGAGTCAGCATCTAAATGACTGCTAAGCAAACTCAGAATGAAAAATCATGCTATAAAACCATGGGCACCCTCATCTGCTGTCTCATTATTACTGACTAGCAGAGGAGAAAACCTACAAGAGATTTTGTAAGGTGTGAACAGTTTGAGAGCAGATAACATTAAATTGCATCCAGACACATTTGACAGAAACAGACCTAGAAGTCAGACTTCAAATACTGCACCCATATTTATACAATCCCTTTTAAACAATCTGAATTCCAGACTGAGAGCTGTGTCACACAAAAGTGCAGCACCATCTAACTTGGCTTCCAAGTGCAGAATGCACCACACAACCTTTCAGAATCCACACGATAGAAAACAGCCTGAACAGCTCTGCACTGTCTGAAATTAAAGATGATGTCCTATGTGCAGAGTCCAACATCAATCCTGAGTAGCACTGCACACTTCTGTTGTTTTGATGGAATTCAGGATCTAGTCTGAGAGTGATATTCACTGACTGCCAAGTGAGAGTGACAATATTGTATGGTGTAGACAAAGAGAAAACAGGCTCCCAGGGGAGCCTGCAATTTGGTGCTGGGGGGGCTGAACTGTTAAGATCTTCATGCTGTGACTGGTAGGGCCTATTGCAATTATGTGCATTTATTAAAATTGACAGAACTTGGTAGAGCTGCATTGGCCCTCTCTGCATGTGTGAAAGTCATAAAAAAAATCATTAAAAATGAATTGTTTCATATCCCGAGAAGCTTTTCCAATATAGTAATATTTGATTGACTGATACAGCAGAAAAGCACACAGAGCCTGAGGATATCAGGCTGGCAATGGCATATGCATGATTACACCATCCATTTCTTCCATTTAGTTTTCCTCTGTGTTTATTGCAGTTGTTTCTCATTGCTGAATAAATGAAAATATATTCCATTGTTTTAAATTAAATTTGGTGAGTTTTAGTAGTAATGAATCTCAAAGACAAATTGCAGTAGCTGGAGCTACAGACTAAGAAAAATTATGTTAATGGTTTAAAATTACCCTGTAAAAGAACCTCAGAGATGTCACCCTCTCAGAACAGCTCCTGCGGAAACTGTCAGAAAGAGAATGGGAGAAAGAAAGAAACACTATCACAAGTGCTTTTATTATGAGGAATTGCAATCACGTCTTAGTGGTTCTTCCCCAGTGCAAAAGTGTGAATTTAAACTTTTGCCACTGCTCTGATCTGAACATCTAAACAACACAACCTAACCTTGTGGCTTCGTTGCTCTTGTGTGCATTTCTAATCATTTCTGTGGAAAGCACAGATTACAGTATTAACTTTGATTTCAAATAAAAAAGGAATTACTGTGAACATATGAGGGCCAGTTTTAGCAAATTTAATTTTCTCATTTCTTCTACTGGTATGGAACCTAGCAGAACTTTTCATAACATGTAAAGCTGAGCAAGGCTTCTCTTTCTCAAGTATTAAAATACCTGATAATGTATTAAAAAAAAAAAAATAGATACAATAATGACTACATTTCTTCTGGAACTCCAGAATAGCAGTAACCTGAGCAAGCAGATAACACAAGCTAAAGAAAATTGGGGTTTCTTTGGTCAGTAAAGTGAAATAAACATTCTAGCCAATGAAATCTAAATTTCACCCAAACCTAAACACTGTAGAGATAAGAAACTTATCTGTAGGAAGGTGTCTTTTTTGCCATCTGAAACGTCTAGAACGTTTCACAGTTTTTCTATAATCTGCTTCTGGCCAAGATGTTCCAGGTGCTGCTGGTTTGGCAGACAGACAAAATCCACTTTTGAAAAGCAGACTGGGAAGCCAGCAGCAGGCAGGATGCCAGGGGCTTGTCTGGAGAGAGGTGAGCCCCACCAGGCTACAGAACATGGGTGGTGCAGTGCTCCAAGCTCCAGACCCAAAGGGGTTTGTAAGAATCGAACCTTATTTGCTTTGGGGCTTGTTTTCCTGGCAATCTATAATTTGTGGTGTGCAAACATTCTGCACTAATTCTTTCTGTGGAAAAACATTAAATTAACCTGGGTCTTGGTATCTGTTCAACCTGTATCACCCTAAGACTTTTCCCAGTAACTTTGCTGCCTGCTGTATCTCTCAGATTTGCTCACCACCCCATCAGGTCACGTTGTATAAATCATCCTTGGCACACCTAGCCTCACACCTACCCCCAAGTTAAAGGACTCTCTGAAATGAAGACTGGTTGGCATGTGCAGAAATAGCCCCTATCTTGTTCATAATAACAGTCAGGAAACAGGAAAAAGTGGAAGAAACAGAAAACTTGGTTTTATGCTACTGCAACTTACACAAAATAATGATAAAATTAAATACAGTTCAAATACTACAGAAACTTGAAACAGAGTTTTAGAATCTTTCCAAACCCTGATTTGTTTGATGAACATTAGAAATTTTTTAGGTGTTTTGTTTTTCTGGAATACGTGGAATTGTGGCAGAATGCTTAAATGGAGCCCCATGTTCAATGACAAGATATTAAAAAAAATCAAAACATATTTATTATCTACTGAAAAGGAAAACCATACAGTGTTTTTATAAAAAAATGTAGATTATACACAAATAATGTATTAAAATTTTAAATATCAATAAACATATTTCATCAGTTCTGGCAGTTCTGAGGTGTGAGGGAACACTCCAATTTTCAGTACAGACACAGCAGTTGCTGTTACTGCTGTTTTCCTTCCCTTGCTGCTGCCAAAGACACGATTCTCTGGGTGCATTTACCATTCACTTGGACTGCAGCTGCATTTATCTACTAAATTCACACCTTTCTGGTACCAAATTCACACCTTTCTGTCCAAGTACTTCACCATTTTCTCTGAATCTGGAAACTCTCATGTTTATGATAGTAAACTTCATTTTATTTAATCTAAAGCAGCAAACTTACCACACAGATAGACATCACGAAAGCAAAAGCAAGCATTAAAAAGTTTCTTTGTATGTGACAAGGGAAAAAATAGCTGGAATTTAACAGAAACCAAATAATTTTAAATGCAAATTTTCCACTGGGTGCTCAATTTTTTATTTTTTTCTACATATCTTAGTTTTTTGTTTGGTTTTTTTTGGTTTTTTTTTAATTTTCTTACATCTAGGCAGAAGTTTCTGGGTTTAAATTTTTTAAAACCTATGATTTATGTGTTAATATATCTTTTGAGACCTACCATTTAGAATCCAATAGCCCACAGTGAAGATATCCTTCCTCTTCCAAATAACYTGAGTTCATTATTTATACTTTCAAGTCATTAATTCTCTGAGTGAATGAAGCAGGGTTTAGGGCAACAAATAGTCAGCATATGTTTTGTACAACTTTTTTTTTCCCTGAAAAGAAGTAGACCTATGTTCGTGTAATTTCTCATCTGCTCTTGGGTAGCTTCAGCACTACCATCTGGGGGGAAGCAAGCTGTTTTATCAACAAATATTGAGCTATATTATTGGGGGGGAAAAAAAGGAACAAATTTCAATGAAGAGTTTTATGAATAGGCTGTCTGAATTCACCATTATGCAAGCATTTCCTTTTTCTTGGAAAAACATATGAAAAGAATGCTTGATTATAATTCTCAACAATGTTCCAGTTCAATTCTAAACAATGTTCTAGTTCTTCCTCTCTCTCCCTCACCAACAGTTTGATTCTGATAAATAAGAAACAAATATTTGTTTATTTTCATATTTAATGATGCTTGTTTATTCTACAACATGAGTTCTACGTTTTGCATATCATCCTGGAAAAAATAATTTGATGGAGGAATTAATTAGTGAAAGATTGATTGCTTTTTGAAATGCTCATATTTTTTTTTGTTAGCTTTTAATGAAAGATTTTTCTTAATAAAAACAATTATTTTAAGATTTTTCTTTTTATTTGTAATTCTATGTATCTGAAAAATTTGATCCATGACATTTGCACTAAGGAAAAAAAAAAATCAACATACTATGGCCAAAATAAAATCCCCAAACATTCTCCAAGTAAATGAGTAAATTTTTTCATTCGAAGCTGATAGTGAAAATTTCAGTGCTGAAGAAGAAAACTGAGAGAGTTTTTATCAAGAGATTTGGTGAATCAAAAATCCCTTTCAAGCACTCTAAATAGGAGGAAAAAAGAGAGCTAGAAAGACTTTGCCAGTTGCAAAAGAAAGTTGGGGAAAGTGAAGGTCGGTTGCTGGGTGGAGGAGTCAATATGGTCACAAATTACACAGGATACAGTGAGTGAGCTGATCTTCAAAGGAAAATTGAGCTTCCAGACAGACCAGCACATTTTGCAAAGGAGGACAGCTGACAGTGAAGGATGAGCAGATAGAAACTCCATGAAAAATCCACAAGGCTGGATGAGATTCACATGAGGGTGTTGAAATATGGTTGGCTGAACTGAAAAATCACTGTTAGCTTACCAAAGGTCACATTCCAATCAGACATGACTTAAAAAAAAAATAGAAAGCTACCAGTAAGTCAAAAGACACGAATAGAAATGAACCTGAGATGAAGATTCCCTGCGTGCCCTTCAGAAATGATCACAAAAGTGGGTTCAGAATGTGATGAGATATATCTGTTCTTCAGTAAACAGAGACAGGCTGGAAAGGGGGTAGCTGGTGCAAAGGTAGCAGCCACTGCAGTGATGGGCAGATCATACCCATTCCTTTGGGCAGCTGACTCATTCTTTGGCCTTCTGTGGTGTCTGACATGAATGGGTAATTCATTCTTGAACACCCACTTGCTAAAATGTCTGATTTAGTATGACTCCCCAGGAACAGATAGGATTTAGGACGTTTTCCTCTAATTTCTTTGGCCTTAAGGGAGAGAATGTTACTTTAATTTTGGATAGGGTAAGCAATAAAGAACATTATTGGAAGAAATAACTATTAAATCAATACGGAAGGTCAGTAACTCAGAGTCAGTATGTTACTTTCCATCCAGTAATTCTGCACACGGCAAAAAAGACCATTCATCCATCACACTGAGCCTTTTAAAAAATTATTTAAATAAAACACATGATACGCATATCAGTTTAAAAACAGTTTAACACTAATTTCTTTCACTTACTTTTAAACATAACAGCTTGATTTTTAACAGGTGAGATTTTATAGAAGCTTCCTGGTAGTGAGGCAGCCTGTGAGCTGTCACCATCACTTGACTAGTGTGCAATACATAATGTCTTAGGCTCCTGCTAAATAAACACTTACAAACCGTGCACTTGATGTTTCTTAAGCATTTTTTCCTCCAAAACCCACTGTAATGCTAAATGTAGCAACGTGAACATATGAGCTAGCATTGACAGCCAGATTCAGCTGCCTGTAGGGAGCCTTGCATCTGGATCTTTCATGGAGCACAGCAATTGACCAAGAGCAGTAGCTCAGCAGACTAAAAATAGAGCACCTTCTGTTTTGCTTCAGGAGCTACCATCACACACAGCACACTTCGGTTTTGTCTACACAGCGCTGACAAGCACACACTGATCTCCCTCCTCAAGGTGGAGAAAGAACAAGACAATTGCAATTGATTGCTCTACACAAGCAGTAGAAATAGGAAAGACTCACCAGCACACAGGGACTCAGCTGCTCGCTTTGCTGTGGGAAAACCAAATGTGTCTGCTTGAGTATCTGCAGTAAGTCAAATTAAAGAACTTAGCGACTCCAGTATCACCAAGAGAATTGAAAATTTCACTATAATCTAGGCAAAAACCTGTGGGAGTCACTAAACAAGTGTTCTTTAGATTCAGGAAAATAGTTTTGCCCTGTGGTTGCAGATGAGGCACCATTTCTTGGGGACAAAAGAGATGTTGCATTACAACAATATTATTACTGCCACTCCTGTGAAAATGCTGGGCAACTGTTTCCTAGCTGGACATCGTCTCTGCTAGTCTGGGCTATCAGGCTCCTAATAGGGACAGACACCTCTACGAGGTGTTCAGATTAGGTGGGATCATTTGCTTTTTGGAAGTGCCTATAGGGCAGTGAACTAAGACTATGCCTGTTTCTTCAAGACAGACAAAATCTATTAACAGGCAAAAGCTATTAACATCTACCATGTTGTCCTAAGATAAAGAGTAAACTAGAATCCTGAGAGTTTCAAACAAGGGAAGGGATAGGGTCAAGCATAGAAACAATCAACAAACAAACAAACAATCTTAGTTACATGAAATGTTATAGTCATGATGGGCTGTCTTATGGAATAGGATCAGATCCTCCTCACTTCATTCCACTCTAAAGAAACTTTCAATAAATTTTAAAGATTTTTTTTTTTTCTGAACAGGGAGAGAAAGATTTTCCCTCCAAATCCTTTCTTCCTCTCCCATGAAGAAGAGTGAATATATATCATTGAGGAACTAGTTCCAATGATGCTGGTGATTTGTAAGCTCCTATAAATTTCTTAAGACACTTACAACCCTAGATCAGCAAATTTTAAAGCACTTATTCCCAGAGAGATCAATACACCTTCAGGAAATGGGGAACCAATAGGATCTTTTTACAGAAATGATCAGCAATGCTGATCCTTTATCCTGCACAAACCAAGACTGCAGAGTACAGCCATCTGCATCCACACTAAGGCCTCAAAAGTATTATCTCTTCCATCCAAATCCTTCAGTGAAACCCCAGAGATACTGCTCAGACTACTCAAAACCAAGTCATATATCAAAGGCTACATGTCAGCCAGAAACATAACAGGACACAGTGTGAAAAAACCCCACAGTATTTATAGCTTTAATTTTAGGAATTAAAAACTGGAATAACAGAAGTCCTGTTATCTGAGAACAAGTTCAACATATAAATGCAAAATGAAAGGGGAAGAAAAAAGCCATAAACTACACCTGTAACAGAGGGGAGTTATATTTGATTTTTTTTGTTGCTCATATAGCAGCAAGCCTTCCAAATGCAAACAAGCTCTTAAACTTATCAGTGATGAAATCTCTCTCTGTAACTTACAGTTCCAAGAGAAAACACTCAGCCATCCACCTAATTAAGAAGAAGGAATCTTAAGACAAATTAATTATGTTGAAAATGGCAGAACTTAATATTATCATGGCATCCTAGTGTTTTAGGAAAGCTTGATATATCCTATTTTTCCGCTGAATAGAATTGTGTCTAAAAGTTTCAGTGCTATTTCAAAGAACACGGGTGTAAATTGTATTTCTGCTACTTATTATTGTGCCTCATTGCAAAAAAAGCAGCACATCACTCAGTGCACACCCCTCTTGCAGGATTTCAGGATACACCATGAACAGCATCAATGTCCTGGCTGAGAGCAGATGTAAGCTAGAGCTTACCTGCACACTGTTTTGCCAGCCCCAATTACTTAATATTTTCTGTATAGATAATTTTACTCTATCCTACAAGCACATCCCTGCCAAAGAAAAAAAGTTTTGAGCTCACAGTGCAGCTGACATTTTTTTCAGAAAATGGCCTGGAACCTATTTCCATGATTATATAATGTCATGCAGACCACATCAAGAAGTTAATGAAATGGAGGCTAAGACTTGAGATTTTCTGTTTCTCCTATAAGATGACAGAATTAATGTAGAACTCTGGAATATTCTGAGACAAGCAGACATTAGAAACCCAGATATCAACAGGCATTTAATAATTACAGGCAAGGAAAATCCAACCAAAATCATGTCACTGGTTAAAAACCACCTTTTCATAGACTTGGGGAGAAGGATAAGTAGCACTAAGAAAATCAGAATTTTTTTTTTCCTTGCCAGCAAGCCTTATGTATGTCTCCCAAAACTGTTGTACATCTATTTTCACAAACAGTTGATCTTGGGATTCCCCTTATTCTTATATCTTTATAAATGATCAATATTTATTCAAGAAACACATAGAAACAAATAGTTGTGGCAGTAGATGTGCTCCAAGAGAGACATCCACAAAATGTTATCAATACCAACAAGACAACAGTCTAGTTGTACACCCAGAATGTTAATCACCACTTCATGTCCTTTACTGACACTTTTCTTGTCCTTTCCTCATCTCAGATTCCTGTGGGAGAGCACACAGTGACATTGGTGGGTGATGCTATGAAAGAAAAACATTAAAGAATGATTGGAGTAAAAATTGGAGTGAAAGGCAAGGACTTAAAGATGAAATAATAAATCACAATTCACGATAAAATGCACGTTGTATTTTATTGCAAGAGTCCCTTGACAATCAGCTGCTTTCATTATTATCTCAGTTTTACTACTCTGTCCTTGAACTTTCTTGTAACCACTCTAAAAGAACACACAGAGATGAGGTTATTGATGAAAGTTAGTGCTCATATTTGTATTAAATGCTCCTACACTTCCAGTATTTTGAGAGCACTGATTCAATCAGCAGCTGGTTCACAGTCTAGGTCATAAGGTTTGATTTTTTTGATGTCTACCTGTTTACATCCATTCTTTTTATTTATTTATAGTTTGGGGTGGTCACAGCAAAATCTGTTGTTTCACTCAGCATTTATAAGACACTTGACTAGCCAGCCATTACTGTTAAAATACAGAATCACAGAATAGCTGGGGTTGAAAGGGATCTCTGTAAATCTTCTGGTCTAACCCCCTGGAAAAGCAGGTTCACCTGGAGCAGATTGCACAGGATTTTGTCCAGACTCTGAATTTCTGCAGAGAAGGAGATTCCACAACCTCTCTGAGCAGCCTGTTCCACTGCTCCACTGCCATCAAAGCAAAGAAAATATTTTCATATTCAAAAGGAACTTTCTGTGCTTTGCTTTGTGACTATTGCCTTTTGTCCTGCCGTTGGGACTTTTCCTGCCTGGAAAGAGTTTGGCTGCACCCTCCTGACACCTGCCCTTGAGATAATTGCATTCATTGATAAGATCTCCTCAATCATCTCTTCCTACTAAGAAATATGGGGTGGGGAGAAAAGAGAGAATAAATCTCCACTTGTGCTTGTAGTGCTATTAACCATTGTCTCACTCACCAAATACCCCAGTATTACACAAAAATTCTGCATTAGTTGGCACTGTACTGTTCAGCCAGTGGTTGTCCAGGTTCTGAACAAACACACATCTCTCATTCCTGCTGCCAGTTTGTCAAAGCTCCCACCTAGTCCAGTATTCCTACAATGCTAGACTGCTGAAATACCAATGCCTTCCCTCTTTTTGCTATCAAGGTGCCAATACAAATATGTTGTTTCAAGTGTATGATTTGATCTGAGGTATAGGATCCATTCTACCTGACAAAGCACTCGAAAGATATCCAGGTTACAAGACCTGGGTACTGCAGTCTTTCAAAAATTTTTGTGGTGTTTATTGACTGATTTAGAGCTCTTTTATAAGCTATGATCACAAGTTGGCATAAGAAATAGGAAAAAAAAATTCCTGATTATGGCAATTCATCTAAGATGAGGCAGATAGTGGAGTTCCTATGAAACTTGAAAACAAAAGTAAAGCTGGAAGAGCCTGCTAGCTCTTCTAAGACCATGGTGAGAACTCAGAATCATCTTGATTAAATAAGTGCCCTGAGGAAACACGACCAAAGTATCACACATAGAATAAACTGATCAACTACATAAATGTAAGACAAAAAAAAAAAAACCCAAAAAACCCACACTACTGAGGCTTGCAAGGTCCTCAGAAGAAAATCTGGGGTTCAAGCAATTAATCTGAACACATATCAACCAGATCAGGCTACTAGAAAAAAAGCACACCACATAATGAAAATGGAAGGAGAATCTCTCTGTATAAGGCTCAGACAGGAATTGTTTTTTCTGGTTGACTCTGAAAAAGGTGGTGCCTTAAATTCTGTAACTGTCTGTGGGAAATGATTTACAGATGTCTTAATCAATTAGAGAAAATCCAGTCCAAAGGAGGATAAAAAGGGCAAAAAAAGTATTAAAAGCGCAGGAGTCACAAATTGCGAGTAAAGACTGAAAAGATTGTGATGGTTTGATCTAGGGAAGAGAAAACCAAAGTACAAGACACAAAAGCAATTTTGAAAATATGAAAGACTGCTAGAAAAAGAAGGCCAAAAAGTTTTTGTATATAATTGAGGAAAAAAAAGAAAAATCAAGGACTTAAATTGCAGCGAGTGATATTAAACATATTTTCTGTGTAAAACTTTTCATATCAGAAAGATATAAAACATTAATGAATTTTTGTGAGGACTTGCAACATTTATTGGAAGTCTTTAGTTATGGGAGGGCTTTAAGAAGATGCTACAAAAAAATCTGCTGCAACAAACACATTTATGTTGTTTTCCTGAGAGAGCAGGAATCTTATATACAAACCCTTGGTCCATTCCAACTTTACATATATATAATTTAATCAGTAATTTGCATTTAATTATTATATTATTAGTAATTTTTCAGATTATCACTAAAACAATCCCATTTCAAGGATGACTCATAAATTCCCTACTTTTTATTCTGCATCTTCTGGGACAGAAGAGGAGGTCATATTGTCATGTTTCGTTTCTTTTAAATAGTCTTGAGGACAAGGCAGAAATGTAAAACATTCAAATTAAAAAATAAAAACGCCCTTCTTCCCATTTTGAGGCATTATGTCATGCTAAAACATCTTTTGTTAGTTCATCCAAGGTGAGCAAAAGAAGGAAAAACAAAAATGGAAAGGAAAGGAGACATAGGAAAAGTATATAGTCCATATATCCTACCTGACAGTAGGTCACAGCTCACTGTCTAGAGCCTGAATTCACTATCACTCCTTCAAAGAAATGTGAAGTTGGTATGCCCTGATTGCCAACAGATCCTGCAGCAGACAGAGTAAAAGCAAGCTGACATCATATTTTCTGATCTATTTTAAGTCCTTATTATAACTTGACTATAAAAATGGCCTCTAGACAAAAAATTATGCATAGACCTAGAACTATTCATACTTTTTCCTAAAATAAACCAAGACATGTGTCTCTAATGGTAAATTTTCTGCTTGAATGAGTTTTCATGACAATTTGAAATGCTGCAGAATATAATGGTCATGTCAAGGGTGTAGCAAAAACAGTCATATGGGGGAAGAAAACCTCAGTGAAAGCTGCCTGTGTTTCATTCCCTTAAGAGGCTGTTGTGAAAGGATATCTGATATCAACTTCTATCCAGGCACCACCTCATAACACAGGGAGAACAGGTAAAAATCTATTCTTAGTCTTGATTTCACTTTTTTTAGTTCCCTTCATGAAGACATTAGTGTGCTGAATCATGGGAAACAGAAGGTCACACATCATTTCACTGATTTTATTGAGCCTCATTCTTTATGAATTTCACAGAATTGTGGATTCCTGTGGATACACAGAATGGCACAATACACATTAAATGGCATTGATGTTGGAAATAATTTGCAACAAATGAAACATCCTCACCATTTCTAGAAATGACTGGTGAATTTTAACACTTTCTATTTTTAGTTTAATAAAGGGAAATATTTAAAAAAAAAGAATATTCCTCAGTAACATATACTTTTGAACCTCCTAGATATGCAGGAAAACAGTAATAACGAACATTCAGCACATTTAACCAACAGCAAACTCTTTTTAAAGCCTAGTTCTTTTCTTATTAATTACCCATGAAAATAGGTTCAAAATGGGACAGCTCTGTACCATATGAAAAATATACATAAAATAATGTTAAAAAATCTCCTGAATATATTTCCAAAATTGTGAAACATATCAGTGTGCATTTGCTAATAAATACTTGTCTTTCTTGTTACTTACTCTCACAAAACAGCAAGTTATGCATGAGAAAAGAATAGTCTTGCTTTATGTGCAGTAATAAAAAAGTTCCAGCACTGCAGTTTCTTATTCTCTGCAAGTCACTTTCAAGCTTTTAAAGCACTTTTATTCTTGGCTTGACACTTAAGAATCAGTTTAAGTATTTTCTCCTAATACAAAAATAGATTTCTATTTGCTATCACACAGAGGTCTCATGAATGTGCTAAATAGGACCAGTGTGGGATTTGCCTTGCTGGATGGGTGCAGACAGCATCATGTGCACTCCACCAAGCTGAGATGTGCCAGAACATGAGCCAGCCCCAGCACAAGAACAACAGAGCCACATCACCACAGCTCTGAGCTGGAATTAATATATCTACCTTTCAACAGGACTTAAAGTTGAAAAAAAATCTTTCTGGAGCTTTGATTTCTAAATATTATTTTGTATTTGTAAACAGAATAGAAAAGCAAATGGCAGTAGTTTCATTTCGTTGAATGGTGAAAGTATAAAAATGTGATTTTACCATAAGTCTTTAGAAAATACAAACTGGCAACTAACACTATCTTTGCAATGAAAAACAGAAGAAAAGATTCTGCACCAGTTTGTTTCATTAGAAAACATTCTCTTAACTGTGATTCTATGGCATCACTAGTCATCCATTGAGACATATATAAAGTCACATGGTTATCTCCTGTTTAAGACAATACAGATGTAGAGTAGAATAAATTTGGCTCCATTCTGTGTTCTGCTGGTGGAAGATTGTTTTCTCAGGTTGGAATTTCAATGGAATCAGTGGAAGTTGGGGAATAAATTCAATTTTAATAAACCCAAGTGTGTAAATCCATCAATCTTCTCTTTAAATGACAAATGACCATGAAGATTAGGCCGATTTTTAGCAGAAACAGCAACTGTGTCTCTCACTAATTTTATCAGAAGTAACGGAATCTATGGAATGTTCTTTTACTTGTCCTATGACTTGGAAAGCTCTCTTAAGCACCATACCAAGTTTTCTAGTTCTGTGTTAAAACCAATGAATTCCAGCAACACTGCACTCTGATATATGCATTTGTTCCCTAGGGATGCAGATACTTCTCAACTCCTTGCAATGCCTTCAGATGTATCTGAGCCTCAATCGTCCTCAAGAATAGAGAAAACAAGTCCTATTTCTACTATGATTCAGAAAATTGAGGAAAAAAAAAAGAATAAAACATTATTGAGGAAGAGGAGCATACTTATTTCAGCAAAAATGAATCAATTTTTCAACAGAAAGCAATCAGAAGTTCTGAAATACATTTAAAAAATCAGGAAAATATCTAGAAAACTATCTAGGAAGTGTTGCAACATACTGTCCTCATTATCTTAAATGTCTCCAATTTAATGTTTTGCAGGTGACTAATTTAGGATTAACAGTAATTTTTCTCTAACATCTTACTCCTGATTGTGTATATTACTTATTTTTTAATGCAGTTATTGACCAATGTAACTGGAGAATTATTGTAGTGTATACACTGTATTGTAGTGGATATTATAGTGTATAGGTAGTGTTTTGTATTGTAGTGCAACAAAATACAATAAGAACCTAGCCTTTAATTCAAAGAACTAACAATGACAAAAAACAGTCTGGACATGAAAAAAGGGGGGACAGAAAAACAGATCAAGTAGAATTAACACTGTAAAGGTGATATCATCACATTGTGTTAATTACTGTCACCTTACTTTTTCAATAGGGAGGTTGGACAGTTTTAACCTGGAGAGAATTAAAGAAAGCAAAGCTAGAAGATGTTTGAAGAGATGAGATGAGGAAATAGGTAGGAAAGGGAAAAATAAAAATTTTGGAAAAAATTTTAAAAAACCCAAAAGAAAATAAAATTGAAAAAGGAAAATAAAAAGGAAATTTTGAGATGAAATAAAGAAAAATAATTTGTGACAAGATCTGGACATATATGACTTTGCTGGACTACTCTGAGTCAACTTCAGTTCTACATAAAGAAGACAAATCATTCAGATACTTTCTTGTGTCCTGCAAACCCAGCTGAAAAAAGAGTGATCATTAAAATATAGCAAAAGATCACACACAGCTCAGTAATATCTTCTCTTCAATAAAAGAGTGGCTGAGCAGTGTGCTTGGTGATAGGTTTTCCCTTTATTAGTCAATAAACCCCTCAGCCTACAAATTATAGAAAATTTCCTATATCATGTGAAAATAAGTAAATAGATGAAAAATCTAGTTTGACAACGATATGCAAGAATAAAGATGAATATAATTGATAGTGTAATCCTGTAGGAAATATTTCACTTTCCAGTGTTCTCTGCTTTCCTTAGACTGTTTTTCCAGCACGCTGACTCAACTGTCTGCAACCATTCAATTATACCCTGCAGCCATTTCCAGAGAACTAAACAAGGCCAGCCTCTGTTGGCAGAAACCTGAAATCATACAAAATGCTTTTGGCATTTGTTACTTGCAATCAACTGTTTGAATACAAATAAAAATTCAGCCCAGCAGGAACAGCAAGAATATGTGGATTGTTGTCGTGTCCACACTAGGCAGCAAATACAGAAATCTAATAACTTGAAGGGTTAACTGTAATAGAGACTATTTCTCTACAGAATGTACACATACAGAATATTTGTTAAGGGATAGAGTGGACTATAATGCATCAGATATATTCTAATGGCCTCATGCTCCAAAATTATAAATTGTCTTGAATGTAAGCATGAACATGAAATGTGTAGCTATCACATTCCCTCTTCATATACAATACATAATGAACATCAATGCTTTGTTAAACATACTCTTTCTTATAGACTGTAAATCAGCTCTCAATGAATTATAAACAACTTGATGTCTATTTTAAAAGCATTCTCCATACAATGATCATTGTTTCTAACATACTTTTATTTATAGTTATTCACAGAATAAAGCAGGTCAATAGTTCTTAGTTCATAACTTGTCCATGAGTTTTACAGTCAATTTTCACTGGCTGAAAATCAGTTTTTGTTTGCTACAGAAAGAGCATAAAATCTCTCTGCTGTGCTATTACCAGATTGGCAGCACAAGTGTTTATAAATACAAATACGACCATATAAAATATGATACTTACTCCCTGTTAACAGACCACATATTGACAATCCTGATATGAAACTTAGCATCTATTTTGTGGTTTACCAAAAGACACTTGACCACATTTGCTAGCAAACCAGCTAATAGCATGAACATGCAATTTGTCTAAACTTATAAACCAAATTAATGTTCCTTGCTTTTCCCCCCTTTTTTTTTCTTCCTTTTGCATATTCATCCAGCTGCCTTAAATAATCATTAAGACCAGGACATTTTAATGCTCAAACTGAAATGTCTCTGCTCATCCAGGATCTCTGCTTTGAGGCAGACCATGATATTCACATGACTTTCATCTGGAACAATCTCATTGAAGCAATAAAGATACTAGTAACTCACATTTTGACCATCAAAGCACAACAGCATGGTAGCTGAAATTACCTCTGCAATGCCCAACAGCAAGGCTTTTAAATGCAACATTGCACAAAGGCAGTAAAAGCCTGACTCTCTGAACTTCACTGTTGCTGATAGTCAGTGCCATCCCATCCATGGATGAAAAAGGGACAAATCAAGCTTCTTCTACTGCAGATCATGCTTTGTATGTTTGGGGCTTCTCAAATACAGAAAAAGCTTGTGCTTTCTTTTTCATTTTATTTTATTTTATTTTATTTTATTTTATTTTATTTTATTTTATTTTATTTTATTTTTTAACCTACACTAGGCCACAGTTTCAAGTTTTAACTGAAATCCATGGAAAAGGACCCTACTCTAAAGACAATCTTGCTAGTATCCTACAAATCATGAGACTGCAGGGTATGGGACTTACAATATTTTCAATATGGCAAGAGTTTTATTATGGCCAGTTTAAGCAGTCAATCCAGCCTCCACACAAGAAAACAACTTTTTCTCTTTTTAGGTTACATAATCCAGAATAAGATTTGAGGAAGGCACAGTTATCCTCAGAAATTTTAATTCAAAACTGCCAGAGGGGTTTTCTTTTAAGGATTTACACAAAATACAGGAAATACTGCTTAAAATAACCCATTGCTGAAAGCTAGTGGATATATTCCTGTGCTCTATAACTGATAAAAGACTGCTGGAATGAGATGCTTTAATTATTGTTAAATTTGATAGACTTAATATTTGGTATTTCTGACATCAGTAAGGGCAGTTTTATATGTCTCATTGAGGGCATTAAATCTACATTATTCTTTGGTGCATTTAATTTATACTCAAATATTGTCAAATCTCATTAATCCCCACCATGATTCAGACTGAACTGAGCAGTGTTACCCTTAAATGTGGGGAGCAGTTAGAGGCTTGATACAGGTAACGACCAAAATGGAAGGAGATGTCTAAATGCCTTGGGCAGACTAAAGCAGTAGCAAGAGTGGTCCAACACTCAGGAAAATCAGCCTGACTGATATCTTTTAAAAAATCCAGTTTCTATTAGCTGGTACATTGAGTTTTATAGTGCACATTTTATAATGTATCAAGAACTATAAAGAAAAGACACGAGAATATAGGAAGATAAAAGAAAGAAGTATTTCTCCAGAAAAAAATTGCTTACCTAATGTCATGTCAAGCACAGCATATTGCACATTTCAAACCCAGGCACAGTGGAATGATGGCTGCATGGGCTTGGTTTTATATAAAAGACAAGAAGGTTACATGTTAGAACAGCACCAGAGACAGAGACCTTAAAAGAACCATGCCACTGTGAAACAAAGTTCAGAAATCTACAGACTTCAGGCAGTTACCATTGTGTATCTTTATAATTCAGATGCAGTTCTTTAGCAAGAAATTTTCTGGTTTTTTTAAACTATAAAAAATTGAATGCACAATAAATGATCTTAGAAAAAATTAGTATCATCATAACTCTATTACTGAATTTGCAGAATCAAAATATGTTCTGTGATCCAAGAAATTCCGGACCAGTACCAGAACTGCATTGCAAGAATAGTTTTAATAATTTAGGTAATACACAGTGATGATAAATAACTGTTGAACAAGACTGCAAAGATTAATTTTGGTCATTACCCAAGAGGAGAGAGGTCAGTACTTGCTTGGGGTTATCCTGCTGTTTGGTCTTGAATATTGTAATATTCTCCTAAGGCTTCTAACAAAAAGAACAAAAGATTTGCTTTGTGAATTAAAATAGACCCAGCTACAACCTTGTAATATGACATTTTGCTTTGCACATCATAAGAATTTTGATTATGCTTTACAAAAATGACAGAAGTTGTGAAAAGTTGACCATCAGTCTGGCAAAATTAGTGTCAGTTTATCTAAAAAGCTAAACTGAGCAACACTTCAGCGTGCTAAGCATCACACAATATAACCTTTTTTTTTAACACAAGAGGCTTCAAGGAAGAATGGTCTTCAGACTTCTTACTACAGCTTTTGACATAATTAATTAAGGGAGGTGGGCTGCAGAAATTGCTATTAATTCTTCTACCAATATTGCTCTTCTGTGTTTAGTCGGGACCAAAGAGGCAATAAAGCTGATGGGACCACACTGCACATAATCAAATGGCTGTCAAATGAAAGAAGGCAGTTGCATCTGTATGCCCACAAAACTGCTGAAAAAAAGGGGGAAAAAAAAGAAATCAAAGTGGCAGTGAAGGACTTCAACTATGCAAATATAGCAAGACAGAACAAATTGCACATGACACATCAGGACAAAGAAATTAAAAAAAAAAAAAAACAAACCCCCCCATTCATCCATTTAAGTAATTTAAGGAATTTGCAACTTCAAATTTTCACTTCTAATGGAACTATATAAAAGCTATTGAGAAGTTCATGTTCAGATATTCAGAAACTACTTCAAAAAGTATAAATATTTGCATTGTGGACTAATAATGATTACATGTAGCTCTAAGATGGCAGCCATAAATATGTATATATAATTTCCTTCCTAGATTTATTATTTTGCAGACCAATAGAAGGATTATCCTAACAACCAGGAACCCTCACTACATGAATCTCTGGTTTTGCACGTCTCTCCTGAAAGAGAGAAATACCCTTTCTTTGGTAAAATTTCAGCCCTTATTGGTCTTAGTGTTTGCAAGCTGACTGTGAGATGGCAATAGAAGATCTATAAAATAGTGATTGTATTAAAGTTATTGTTCCTCCCGCCTTCAATCTCAATGCTAAACCTAATATCTGTGTTGTGCCTGCTTTGTTTGAATGACATAGTGCAAACAGCACAATGCACCAACAAATACAAATATTTTTGGCTATTTTCAGTACTTGCAGAACATAGGCATCAATTACTTTTCTTAGATGAGATTAGCAAATGCACTATATTTAAAAGCATTAAAGACCTTTATGACAAATGGAGTATGACCTATGATAAGAAACAAACAAAGAAAAAGGAGGCATTTGAATTGTTAAGGAGAAATAATGAAATATTTCTTCATCAGCATGATTTGCAGAACAACATCTTGTCAGTCTGGCTGGTGCCTCTGCTAAATGTACATGATCTTGTACTCCTCTAAGGCTCTTTAGGCAAGAAATAGAAGTTCAAGGTGCATTTCAAGAAAGCTTGACAGCCTCCTAGAACACTATCCTTTATCAAACAATTTTATTAATTGTCTTCACATTCTCTGTTGCCCTCTCTTGCAGCAGTCTCACTACAGCTTGCCAAATTCACCATAAACAAACATTGACTCCAAGGTACTTTCAACTTACACAGTGAGACAGAATTCAAGGAACAGACATCTGACCTATTTTTTGTGACTCTGTGTTGCAGAGCCTTTTAAAAATATGCTCTCTTCTGTCTCCATTCCTTTGAAAAAATTGGAGTTTGAGTACACATTCAAAAAAATCTTTCTTTTTTCTTTTTTTTCAATGAACCAAACTAAATGCACTGTCAGAGCATTTCCAAAGCTGCACATTATGGCACGCCATTTACACTAGCTGAATTTATAACACTGAGCTTCACATTTAATTAGCAGGAAAATTAAGATCACACAGAACCCATTAACTTTAAATTGCTTTCAGGGGTAACTAGAAATTGTGGCAGCTTGCTTTCAATATTTTAAAATAATAGTTTAATCAATTTCTTCCGAAGAGCAACAAAAGAACCAAGGAATGAATGAACTCTTTGGTAACATTTTTAAAAGTGCAAGAAGTCTTCTAGACAGAAAATTAAAAATACTACAGTGCATCTAGGGCTTCCATAGGTTATTGAAAATATATTATTCACAACATATACGAAGTAAAAAGTTGCTTTTCATTGTCATTTTACGTTAGGTTCTGGGGATCTGCAAACTACTATCAGAATACATCTTTATGTTGAATTTTATACTGGCATATCACAAACTTGCTCTAGTATATCAATTTCTAACTCTCAAAATTGAAAGGAAAACATGCCCAATTATTCAAGGAAAAGTTGTTCTCTAACTTAGATATCTCTCACCAGCCCTGGCACAAAAGAATTGACTGATTAAACTTCTACATGAAGGTAGACTAATGCCGTGACACACATAATTTAGAATCGAAGACATTTTTTGCTGTTGTACTTAAATAGTAGAAGGACTTTTAATGTCAGTCTTGTTAACTGCAAAATTTAACTACATTTCAACTCTGCTATATTCTGCATCTTACCTTAAACTGACTGTGAAGCTGATGAGTGGCTTTGAGATGTGTGATATGAAAAATTACATCTTTTCCATGGCTGAGAAGAAAATACAAATTTTCAACAAGGACTGACTAGACAAGAGTTGTCTTGCCTTGTTTTCCTATTTAAACACACACAGCCTGTGTGGAGTAAGGAGGCTGAAGGCATTTCTTTTATGTCACCTCTTTCTCCCTTCTCCCTCCCATCCCTTACTCAGCAGAGAGAGAAAGATCTTCAAGGAGAAGCAGTGTTGCCAGGGAGTTCCATGCTCATCTCCTTGTTCCTATAACTGCATCACAGAGTATCTAGTTGGCAGAATTTATTAAATTGGCCCAGCATCCTACCCAGACAAGTATTTTGTGCATGCTACTACACAGATGAAAAACCCACATCCTTTTAGCGTTCTATCTTGCATAAAGGTCACTTTAAAACACACCCACTTCAAATATAAACACATCCAGAAAGGTTAGAAATCACCCAAGGGTTTAAGTGGGGACAATGATTTCCAGAAAAACTGACTGACTAAGGCATGAGCTCATTTGTTTTCAGTCTTTCAGTCATTTCGTTACACTCAGCTGGTAAACTACAAGGAATTATTTTCTTTTGGGTTTTTTTGCTTACTACAAATGTATACACACACTCAATCAGCATAAAATTCTTTCCAACAGACCACTGAGATCTATTAAGCCTGAAGCTCACATCTACCATCACCTCAGATATGTATTTCCTGGGAAAACCGACATTCTCTGTGTAGAGAACTTTAAAAATATTAACTTCAGCAATATTAAACAGACAATAATTTTCCCAACAGCATAGTCTTATGACTGAAAACTAGCTTACAGAACACTGCTAATGACTCAGATAAGTCCAAGGAGGAATATTGACCATTTCATGCCATTAGCTATGCTCCAATACATGCATACACACGTCATTTATCAGAAAATTAACATTTTCAACTTTTCCTTCAGTATCACTTTTTGCTACTCAAACAAAATGTACTGTTATTAAAGTCTAAGAAATGGGAAGTGCTGTATGATTCGTGAAATGTGCACTTACTATTGTGCATCCTAGCAGCATGCATTTTGAAATATTCTTAGACTAACTGAACTGCTTTTTGAACTTAGTAACTTTATTCTCCCATGAAATTAATTACATGAGTAAACAACAGGTAAGATTTATCTCTCTTTAGAATAAAAAATGAGGGGGTTCAAGTGGTGGAAGCATTTTAATTCATCCTCCTCTTCTTTAAAATTATATCTTCTTACAGCTCAATAGTGCAACATATCTACATTTGTAAAATATCTTTGAATTACCACATAAGACGGACAGTACAACTGCAGAACACTATCAATACCATTTTCTACTTTCCATTTTTTAAAAAGCCATTTTAATTACAAAGGATAGACAGAAAGTAAAAAATATTGTTCATAAAGGAAGATGTCAGCATAACATAGTTTAAACATTTCTTTTCCTTAAAAAGAAGGATGAAAAGATTGAAAAATCATGAAAAAGAGTGCCGATTTTGTCAATATGCTAAGTACTGCAGTTATAATAAACTTTGAACTTACTGAATTTACATTCTGGGAAACACAAGATTTCTCAGTTTTTATGAATGGTGTATTTACGGAACCACAGAATCAATTAGGTTGAAACAGACCACTGAGTTGTATGACCAAACATCCCCTTCTCAACCACAGAAGGCTCTGAGTGCCACATTCAGTCTTTTCTTAAATATCTGCAGGGACAGTGATTCCACCAGTTCCCTGGGCAGCCCATTCCAATGCCCAATCACCCCTTCTGTAAGAAATTCTTCCTTGTGTCCAAGCTGAACCTCCCCTGGTGCATCTTAAGGCTGTGTCTTCTTGTCCTGTTGTTGGTTGCCTGAGAGAAAAGACTGACAGCTGGCTACAGCCTCTTTCAGAGAGCTGCCAACAGCATCAAGGTGAGCGTGAGCCTCCTCCAGGCTAAATAACCCCAGCTCCCTCAGCCACTCAGTCATGCACTACA
>PYHW01009386.1:675601-697391 GCA_013186435.1 Turdus rufiventris
GCTAACAGCAGACTCAATTCCAGCGCCCAGATCATCAATAGAGATGTTAAACATGACTGGGCCCAACACTGATCCTTGAGGGACACTGCCCCTAGGCAATTCATCTGGTCATAAAAGTTCAGGCAGGACCTGCCCTTCCTAAAGCCCTGCTGGGTCTGATCTTTTGGTTGCCTTTAAGTGCCATGAGATCACTCACTCAATCTGCTCTGGCTATTCAGTTACCAAACAGACATAAAGAATCTCAGTTTTTAAAGTTTAAATGTGAGAGAAATGTTAGGCAATAAAGCGAATGACAGATTTCTGAAACTAATTCAGGGGAAAGGTTATTCTGTCATTTAGCACAGCAGAAGTTTCTCTTGTCTGCTTTGCCTATACATTACAGCAAAATGGATTTCACAGAACTGTTGTTTAGAAGTACAGCATAGTTACAAACAGCATTTTTAGTAAAATTAATTCACACTTTTGCCTGAATGAGCCATGGGAACCATATGTATTTTTGTTACAGCCAGCCTCCACTTTTAGTGAGTCATTCACAAAAAAAAAAAAAAAAAAAAAAAGACACTTTCACTATAAATATGAAAGCTGACTACTTTTTTTCATGTGCTGGGATGACCGTAGTTGCCCCACCATCAATGAGTAATTGAAATTCTGCCTGCACCACTCACTTAGTAAAACCTTTCAAATGGAAAGACAAAGTAAATGAGAAAAGGACAGTGATATAACACTGCTGAAGACTCTCAGTATAAGATCATCCTCCCAGCAAGGTCTCAATAGCAGATTTTAGCCATCCAGATGTAGAATTAGATGCAGCATGACATTATATCATTGCTTGTCCAGAGAATTCCTAAAGAAGATTATATTATAGCTGTCCCCTCCCTTTGGAAATACAAGAGGGAGGGAGACAATAGAAACAACTTTGTGGTAAGAATATTCTTCCAGTGCTGTGGACCTACTGGATAAAGCCAGTGTAAATCCCTATGTTCCTAAATTGACCAAGGTGAAGCAGGCCCTTTGCAAATAATGCCATGTTTTCCTGTAGTAAAAATGGCACAAATGGAAGCTGACTGGCTGACAGTTGCTATAGATTTATAAGGGATTCAACCTTTGGCATTTGTGAGCTCATAAAATAAACTTCTGCTGAATGCCAGTTTATTTGGGGGAAAGGAAGAACTCTGTGAGAAAACTTTTTCAATATCATCAATACAAATCTGTGTAGGCTGCTTCCAATCTGTGTGAACACAGCTCCTTAGCAGGCACGTTGTCTTAACAGCATGACAAAAAAGGGAACATCAGAACAAGGCTGTGGATTTTGTGGTATAGTGTTAGAGTGTCTGAATGAGCCACACTGATGCTGCTTTAACAGAAATGCTTGTTGTTAAACATTTTACATGGTTTATGTCTTGTCTTTCTGGGTCACCCAGCTTTTGGTCTCAGTCATTAGTGCTAGGTCTAAAACAACAAGTGAGTTTTTTGTCCTAGCATTCTGCTTTCTAAGGCTTTTCTAGCTCATCCTCACATTCTCTTTTCCTTCATGTCAGCCTTGTTTGTTGACACTGAAGCCTGTAGAAACCCTAAAGTTCTTTATGTTTGTTTTATCCATACCCTTAAAACTAGGGGCCTGGATACCTTGTTCACCTGCTTAGACTAACAATTTATATAGCATCCATGTACCAGATACTGACCCTTCCCTCAAGAGCTCAGAGGATGTCAGATGGAAAGAATCACCACCTGGAAGAGGTTAAACTCTCAGTTTAGACTAAGCTTCTAGTTTGGACCTTAAAGAAGGTAGGATTGACTTGGATTCTGAAGCCTAAATGGACAAGAAAGACAAGGTGTAGCCAGTCTTATTTTACAAATAAGTAACTGTGACATATTCCCCTTCTAAACACAGCTATACGCCCCTTCTGAAGTTATCTGTTTGCAGAACTGTTTTTTCAGTATTTTTGCATATCAGCCTTTAAAAAAAAATTCAGATAAATTTTTTTAATGAGTATTCAATGACTTGTGTATGTAGATTTGAAACAGTGCAACCAACAATGTGTCTGTTTCTGTGGGATTATGTCTTAAACTAAACCAAATCTCTATGATAACAAACATGCTTTATTAGAAAACTGATTGAAATTAAAAGAAAAAAAAATAAACAACCCCCCCCAAAAAAAACCCAAACCAAACAAAAAAAACCCCACCAAATTTTCTACCTACAGTATAGTCAAAGAAAATTGTCAATACATTAAAAAATCCTTTTTCCTCTATGAGAAGAAAAAAAAAATTTTTTTTCATTGTCTAGGATCAGATTTTCTGTCATTCAGGTTTCAGAACAGCATGGCCATACTGGAAGAATAATCAGTGGGTGTTTAATTTAATTAATTTTAATTACCAGACATACATTTCTCTTGGATAAAAGAACAACTAGAAATTAATTTAGCTGTTTTTATTGAAGATCAATGACAGCCTCAAATTTGTTCAGCAGGCATTGGAATAAAATCTTGTTTGTTTTTCCTTAAAACTTCCAGGACAAATCAGAAGTTCTAGCTCCAGCTGAAACCCAAAACAACACACTAATATATATTTTCACTTTTCCTCACAGCAGCAAATTTTGAAAAATGCTCCAGAGTGCTTTAGAACACCCCATACAGTGATTATTACTTTGTTCAGGTAAAAATTACTGTGTATCACTTTAGTCCTTGAGATGGGGGAGAATCTGAAGTCTGTGCTCTGACATTTTCACGTACTGCAGAGTTCATAAGGGAAAAGTTTTCTACAGAACTCTTTGCTTTCCTTCAGGAAGAACTACACAGAACTGCACAGAAATGGGGCCATCCACACAGTGAATTCCCCAAACCCAGCTCTGCAACACTGTGAGACCACAAATAACCACATACACTTTTTCCATCACAGTGTTTGAAACCACGAAAAACCATACCATGAAAAAGGAAAGGGACTAGAAACCTGCTACTAATAATAGGTCATATCCTAGTGCTTCTTCACAGATGCAAAATAACAGTGAAAACATTTTTTGAAGTCTTAATTGCAAACTTGATTTGAAAACCTAGATTTTTTTGGTACAATCAACAGTAGAGGAATAGTTTTATTTCTTAATATTATACTATGTATACAATATTGTTTAATATTATTAACCATTTAATGTAATGGCAAGGGCACTCTTATACTATTTACACGTTCTCTCATGAAACCTCTGAACAATTGACATCTATCACAATATTCCAAGCATACAAGCAGTTTTCAAGAAACATTCTTTGATGTAACCCCAATCCATAACTTGATTTGGATGTTTGTACTGTGCTTACTTTTTGCAGTGTGGAGTTGGTTTTCTTCGCAGTGGCTGGTATGGGGCTGTGTTTTGGGTTTGTGCTCAAAACAGGGTCGATAATATGGAGATATTATTTTGTTAATGCTGAGCAGGGCTTGCTCAGAGCCAAGGCACAACAGTACACAGTCATGACATGGATTTATTAGAGGACAGGAAGAGCTCAAAAGCTCTTAACTTTAATTATTTTATAATTTATATTTTGAGGGTTATCTTCCACTGAGGATGGAGAACATTTTTATCTAAACTTCTGAGAGCACTGTAGAGAACAGTAAGATCAAGATTAGATCTCTACTCCTAAAGTTCTAACCTGCATTGAATAGATGCCAAATAATGCTGCACCTTTACGAGATTTTCCTTCATCTTGAACATAATAATTTTTCAGTTTAGGTAGCTGATAGATTCAAATTTAAAAAGTAAGGAATAAACATGAATAAATTAGACTGGAGAGCATTGCATAGTACCCGTAACCATTTTTTTATGCACAATACAATCAAGATTTTTCTAGTAATTCACTAGTAAACACTAGCAATTTCTGGTAAATGCATCATCTTAGATTTCCCATACAGATATGGGAGTTGGAAATTTAATTCTGGGCTTTTGGATTCCTCTTAATGTCTGTTAAATAACTGATATTTGATTCCAGCTTTGTGTTATTTTAATACTGTCTACATAGATGCATATTAGACAACCCAATAAAAACCTGTCTCAGAGAAAATTCTCATATCTTCTCATGTTTTTCTTTGCTTATATACTGATTTTTCAAGAGCGTTGTATAATATATACTTAATAATGCGGTAAGAATATAATTATTTGGTTTGAAATATGTTGAGAACTTGCAACTGCTTTTATAAAAATCCATCTATTGATGTCCAGAACTTACATACTCAAACCCTAGGCCTTTATTGGAGGCACTTAATGGAGTTTTTATTGAAAATGAATTTTCAACAGGCAAAGTAATTCTAAAACTTAATTCTTGCTACTAGTCATGAACCTACTTCTGAAAAATTGCAATTCCTTGCATCTAAAGTCTAAACAATTATCTATAAATCAATATAGGTTTTGTATTTCAGTGTTAGGTGTGTACAAACGAACAAGGAGAAAAGTGCAAACTTGAGGTAGAAATGTCTACCTATGACAACCAGCATGTACAGTGCAGATGTCATTATGCAATCTGCCTCTTCCATAGGAGAAAATGAAACAAAATTGAAAACCAGCAACTGGTGAAAAGCAATTGAACTGCAACTAATGAAATGCTGGCGTGACTAACAGTTGCTGACAAGTCCATCCAAAGAGAATTTCAATAACTCACAACCAGACATCCCCACTAAACACAGAACTATCCAGTGCTATGATGGTTTTCTCTCATTCTTGGTTTTTTAATTTTTAATACTCTTGAGTTTTATACTAGGACCAAGAAGACAACAACCCATTATTAATGTTAGCAGATTATGGACCTAGGCCATGCAGTATGTTAAAAATAGAATAAAAGGGGGTAGATGATAATATTTGATAATGTAGGTGATAATATAAGATTATATTTATGTTTTCATGGGCCCCTCAGATTTAGAATTTGGTCCTGCCTTTCCCTATAGGAAACACCTTCTCAGTGGAGAACTTCAAACTCAACACACACAACAGCAGATAAAAAAGATCAAGGGCTCTCAAGAACCCAACCTGTGCAGCAGCATCTCTCTCAGAAGTACAGACGTATTTTCCAAACATTGTCTTTTCTGTTTCTCATTCAGTTGAAGATCAGATTCCCAGCCTCCCATGGATCAAGTTTTAGTCTTTTTTTCATATTAAAAATTGTTCCTTTTGAACTGCTTACATCTAAATTAGCAAGCAATGAGAACTAATAAAAACATATCTACACAGAGAAGCAGTTGATGTTGCAGGGACAGTTTCCACACTATACAGGTTTAAAAAGGTTTTATTTCAATGAGTTATGGTAACCCAGATGAATTATCACCTGCAGCTGGAATGCACTAAATGTGTTCCTGTGTGTTTCTTTCAGTTTAGCTTCGAGACAATAAACAAACAAGTTCATGCATACTGAAATCAGTCCAGAAGATGAACCAAAGCATTGGAACCATGAAAAAATCATGAGATTTAATTCAAAAGCATGCTTTTGATTCAAACTGAAATCCTAATAGAAAGAACTTTACAGAGGAATTTCCATTTTATAAGTTGTCAGGAATTGTACATAAATGGAAATAAACTCACTTGCAGGCTGTATAGGTGATGTCAAGGGGTGAGCTTTGGCAGGATGATCTTTTCAGAGAGGAGGGTTAGAGATGAGCAGTTAGATCCCAGCCTTGGAGACGTTATCTGATAATTTTTCAACTTGTCCTCACAAATTGCAAGCTCACCCTGTGCGAGTGACAACCACTCTGTGTCGGTCTAAGATACATTGTGTGACATTAATAAGACATTGCCAGCATTGACATCATTGACACTCCACTTACTGAAAGGTTTCTGGACAGGACAAAAAGCTGTTCACTAATGCACTGGCAAAGACGAGATAAACATAGCATATGTCTTTTCTCATGGAAAACTCTGCATAAGTTACTTGCTATTTTTCCAACCGCAAAAGATTTGCACACAAGTTTTAGTGGAAAATCAAACTCTAGGCAACAATGACGTTGGAACAAATTAAGTTCCGTTGAATGCAAAACCAGAACTGCCATATCAGAAAAAGAAAATAATACATCCAGACTGTTACTCTACTTCCAAAAAAGGCTGATTGCAGCTTTTGAGGGTAGCTTAGGTTCCTCATAAACTGAACAGTTCTATGCAAGTCTGAGGAATGAATTTTAGCCTGACTGCAGCCTGACTATAAAGTCTAAATGTAGCAAGCATGTGATCACAAGAAGACAGCTCTGGTTTTTATTTTATTTAAACAAGTCCCAATATTAATTTTATCCTGAAATGCAATCATGTCACATGAACCTAAAGAGACAAGCTTAAGTCAACATTTGCAACAGATACTTCTGAAGAAACTGAGACACTGCAGAAATTTTTTTCCCCATTCAGAATTTTTTTCATCTTCACGAGCCCCAAATCTGATTTCCTCCAGAATGGTGAAAATCTTAACACTTCTTTTTTTCAGGTCTTTACTTTCCATTTAGGGATATTCCTTGATTCCTGAGGAGCAGCACACATTTCTTGTAGAAATAGCATTATTCTAACTGCAATCCTTCATGTAAGTGCTATCCAAAGTGAAATGTAATTATGCACCCACAGAATGCATGAAGGTTTTCACAATGGTGTAAATTATTATTAAAAATTATTATAACCGTTAAATACTTGAAAATAACAATTATGTTTAGCAATTACATTGTAAGGTATTTTCTAGCATGCATAGCAGTTTTGAATGTCTTTCTAATTAACAACAGAAAAAGTTTTGCTTAGAGTTTTTGTGTGATCTGTACGCATGCACACACACAGCTGCAAGTGAATAAAATTCTACTAATAAAAAATCTGCTACACTCACTCAGGTTATCTGCAAAAGAGGTTTTGATGCCGTTTATTCTTCCTCTGATGGGGAATAGCTCCATTTGCCAGCACCTTTCCAGTGTTAATATTTCCTCAGTATTGGCATTTCCCCTGCTCACTGCTGTTATTCACTAGTGCAACCTCTGGTAGTGGTTCTTGGGATATAAACAGAGTCCTATGAGAAACAAATCCAAATCCACCAGCCAATTTCACATGGCTTAGTACAGTAGCCAGGTGGCCATTAGCTACCTGTCCTGTCCAACTAAAAGCTCTCGGTTCCATTTCCAGTACCATCAATTTACCATCATCCCACTCTTTATTGTGTGACAGTGTATTTTCCACAATCCTATAGCTGCCATAATGAAAGTTTCTTCTGGGTGCACTAGTCTCAGTAGGCAAAATGTTTGGAATTTCTAACTTTTAAAGAAAAACGTTACTTATACTTCATATTTAACCTCAAATTAGAAAAATTCCTAGGTTTTCCTGATAAGTATCAGCACTATTCTTTAGATCTTTGTGTCCCCTTGGCTGTGAGTGTATTCACCTTTTTATATGTATGGTGTTATTTTTTCCTAGCCCTGTTCGTTTTGCTAGGTTACTTTCTCCTCATTAATTTTTCTTTATATTTTTCTATTCCTTTTTCTCTACTCTGCATCTTCTTCAATTTTCCTGTTTTGATACATTTTGAGTTCTCATCTTTTCTTTCAATCCTGAATTAACAGACTTCTGTCTCTGATTTCAGAAGCTTTCAGATCTTTTCCTCTCCTCCCTGTTTTAGTGTTCCCATCTCTTTCTCTTGACACTGCTATTCTTCACATATCTTTCAGTACTTTAGGAAGATGGCCAACAACCATGTCACTGAACTGGAGACTGAATAAACTTAAGCAATCTCTGTAATTTTTGCTTAAATCAAACCATGTACAGCAATGTACCCACTTGTCTAAAAGAAGCATTCAGAAATAAGGATTAATCCTGCCTGTTCACACTCTTATATTTATCTAACCTTAATACCCACGACTTTACATGTCCCCCTGTTACTCTTTAAATCTCTTTTCTCCTTCATTTTTTAGCATCTTCATTCTTTTACTTCAGCCAAAAATTTGAGTGACTGATAATAAAAGGCTTAGGCAACCACCTGAATATTATGCAGAGAGTGGAATGCAGTCTGTACCTTTCCCACAACATGCAAATCCCTAACCTTCAGAGAAAGCAACACTTTAAAAAGACATCTTAGAGTGCACTGAAGTCTAGTAGGAAACATAAGATCTGCTGTCACCCTAAACATGCAGTATTTTGCCTGAATTAGTGTTCATAATAGTTGTGTGTACTAATTCTCTTGGACTGTCTTCTCTTAAGGGCCCACAGGGACTAGTCCAGTATCGCCCACTTTTAACTGTGCCCAAACATACATATTTGCACACTCAAACAGCTTCTGTATTTGTTGTCCCAGATGTATAAAATGTCTCTGGTACTGCAGTACACCCTTGGGTGACCACGCTCTGTCTTGGGGTGCATTCATCAAATCATGAAGGTACTTCAATCAGACAGAAACCAAGCCAAGTCCCTCGAGGCAGGGAAGATTCAGGGGAAAAGTGGACTTGACAGAGGATGTATTTTAACAGGCATTTAACAAACAATAATGAATCTTGTGTTTTCAGAATTTAAAATTTGTTTCTCTTAGGATTTTTGGCCGTGTATATGTATTATATTTTCTCAGAACCTGATCCAAACAGATATGCACAGCTTCTTCTGCCAACAGATATCTTTAATCCTAGGGAGAAAAAACCAATTTTTATACCTCTTGACCATAATAGCTTTTATTTTCACACCTTTCAATCTGATGTGGCTATAGTATGAGGCATAGAAAATGTAGTACAGAAAAAAATATTTAAATTACCTGTTCAGAAAGCTCCATATGAACCCAAAATAAATTTTAATAGCATTAGTAAGTGTATCTAACTTAAATATACTGACTATATAGTGAAAATAAATTATAGCAGTCCAAGTAAGTTGATGGGACATTCCCTGAAGGAGACAAAAATTGCAGTATAAAACAAAAATGCAATCGCTGCTTATGCTAGACAGACAGATCAGAGCAGATATATGTTAGCAGTAGCTCATAGTTTATAACCACTAGATTAACTGCCAAGCATACAAATTATCCATTTATATTCAGTACTCTGTTGTAATACATAGCATGAGAAAAATGTTTTGCTAAAATTAGAATGCATTGTATTTATATAATTAACTCAGTCACCATATCCATAGCACATCTCTATGCTATAGACAGTCACTTGCTCAAGAGTAAATCTTCCTATTTCTTTTAAGATTATTTTCACCAGCAGATTGCTGGTATCCTAAAATTCACACATATGCTTCAATTAGCAGAAATGGACCAATTTTAAAGGAGACTCTGATTTAAGTAAGATTAATCTGATTTACACCAGGTCAGTCTTTTGCTCTTGACAGCATTGTTTGGTTTTTAATGTTTTACTTATAATATGGCAGCTAAATTTGTTCATAGTCTCCATTAACTAATTCTATTTCAGGCATGAGGAGACAAAGGAGGCCAGGAAAGGGTTTTTTTACATGTAAGACCTGGTGATATTCTCGATAGTAAGCTAAGTCAGATGAATGCTGCCATTACAGCATCCAAGAGCATGACTGCTGCAAGACTCCAGCTGAGTAAGAGGAACAATGAGTGGGTTTCAATTGGGGAGGACAGCACAGCAAAGAATTGCATCTCTGTGTTATGATGAGACTGGATTACTAAATTATTATTAAATGTTTAAAAAGACTTGAATTTTTATAGTTTTGTCAACTTTACTGTTCATGGTTCTACAGTTCTGAAAATTGATGCAATTTATATCAAAAGCACAAAGGTTGATACAGGTGAATTTAACAGAATCATGCTCCCAAAGAAAATGCACTATTGACAGGAAATGAAAGGTTTAGTATCTATCTAAAATACATCTCTGTACACTGTGTTTTGTGCTACAGTTTTTAAGGAGGTGTTTCTTGGGCCAATTTTTAGTGAAATTGTTCTATTGCCTTCTTCCTTTTATTACAGTGGTGTCTGGTGTCCTTGTACTTCCATATGTAACCATAACATAACCACACACGTCCACAATACTGCATTAATCCCATCAGTCTTTTCTCCACTTGCTGCAAACTCATTCAGTTCTCACATCACAACTGGCCACTGTGCTGTGTGTTGAGGATATGATGAAGTGGAATGCCCCTTTATGAAATATTTTATGCAGAGCTCCCACAACCCACACCAATTATCATTTATTCATGAGCTCTAATCATAGTTTGAAAAATCACCATTCCAGCCATTCTGAGGCAAGTCTAGAATGCTGTACTGTCTAGAATGGCTTTCATAGCCATTTTTACAGGAGGAATACATTTGAGGAATATCTTGGGGAAATATTTAAGAAGCAAGGGGAATTCTAACTAGCTCATTAAAAATAATTTCTGAAATTAGACATGTTTATCCTTTTCCCAAAGGCCTTGATAGATCCAGTAACAGCTGTTACTAGCACTTCAGATGCACATGACTGGGGAGAGGAAAAAAATTATTTCCACAACTTCACAAAAAATGCAGTTCAGAATGCCAAATAATTTTTGTTTGCAGTCTTTCAAAGTAATCCCTTTGTTAAATCTTTGCTGGTGATGTTTTCTAGATTTCCAATCATTCTTAAGAAAAGTGGTTCTGAACCAAAATTGGGTGACCAGAACTGTACTAGACTCTCTTGTATTAGAAACAAAAAGAACTAAAATCAGGAGTGGGGGGAGGGAAAACCCCAACAAACACTAAGACAAAAAAAACTTCATTCTCAGTACTTTGTATTTCCTAGGCATACTACAGTGAGAGCTTTGCATCCAAAACAGTAATCAAAAAGCAAATATACAAAAGCTAAAATATCCTGAAATACATCATGATAGAACTAACAGTTAACAAGCCCTTACAAAGCTGCCTAAAGTCAGAAATAATTACTGGTTACAAAAAGTCTTGTTGGCAGCATTTAATGCTGGGCCCTTGAATTAAGAGAAGCATGCCTTCAGGGCAGAATGCATGTAATGCTTGAAAGTCAGGAGTATGCTTCCACTTGGCAGTTTTAACAGTGCACTTTCATGCTGTACTCATTTTTATATTATTAGTAAGCAACTTGAGGAAATCACATTGCAGTCAATGTGCTTATGCAGGAAGTTGTTCTTGTCCACATCAATTGGCAGAGTAACAATATACTAGATTTGGGCATGAGGTTCAGCTTAATGCTGATGAGAAAGAAGATTTTTCTGGTTTCAACTACACCTTTGGAAGGAATTCAGATACAAAGCCCAAATTATTATCAATTTGCATAGAACAGCAACTTAGATGCAGCCAGGATTTGGCAATAGTATCTGAGAAACAGCAATGTTAGAACAAGCAATAAGGAGTTTGGGTTAACCAGCTTGCAAGAAGGGATTCTATCATGTTAAACAGAGTCCCTCCATAGCTCTGCTGGATGTCATGAATACCTAGAATATTGTAGAACAATGGCACTACTGGTGCTGATCTTGAATCATGTAGCTGAGAAAAAAGTGATGTGACCCATCAGAGCATCACACTTTCTTGTTAGCCTTTTCCCCCTCTACATTTGCTCTTGGAAAATATGACACAGTACTTGCAATTGTTACTACCCTTTTCTCATCACACTTCTGTTCAACATTTTGCCAATAGAAAAGATACAAATCTTCTCTGCGAACAGCTCTGTAGAAAACACTTTTCAAAATGAAATATTACTAATTGTATGCAAATTTCAGATTAAAAGATGTTTGCTCTACACAAGTGTACATCAAAGCAGCCACTATTTGCAGAAATAGCAAAGTCTGATAACACTTAAAACATTGTTAGGCACTAAATCCATTGGAGTTTTGGGTGTAGATACATTAAACTGGTTGAGTAAAATATTGACACAGGATCACCCTCATATTCTGATACATGCAAATCCATCCCCTCTTTTCTTCATTCAAAGGTAGTATCTCAGTTTAAATAGCAAGTCCATAGTACATCACAATGTTTTTTCACACAGTACCAGCAGCAGTAAAATCTTTTGCAAACAAGGAAGAGCATGAGTAGGAGATGCAGAGAGATGTGGGACCCCTGTTCAGAAACTTGGAGGATGCTTCAATCACAAGCTGCCTGTTGCCTCCTAGATGTCATTCCCAGGGCACAATAATTACATTGTGCTACATGAAGAAAAGATTTTTCTTAATGAATCTTTCCTCTATGCACGTAGGGTGGTCTGGTCTCACAGACAGCAAGCGGGAGTTTTCTGACTCAGAAGTTTAGCTGGACTGCATTTCACAGATGTTTTTATAGGCACTACATTCAGATCACACAGTATCAGGTTAAAAATCCTTCCTTCTTTAGAAATCTGACAGTATTTCATCACCTGAATGTGGACTATGCCTTCAGGGCAAAAACCAAGAGAAAGAAATAGACAGTTTCTCTATATTCTTGGATCTTTCTGTCAGAGATGCACTGTTCTGCATTTAGCAGGTGTGCCAGCACCACTGAAATCTGCAATTCCTCACCACTGACTAAGTGACATTGCCCTAGAGGCTTCTCACATTGAATTCCAGTGGACTAACAAATGCTGTCTTGTTTATGAAGGAGCTGCCCGCATCTCTGCAATTGTTTCTGGTTGCATTATATCCTCAGGAAAATTTCCCTCAGGAATTTTTACTAAGTGTTGGAGCTACCTGGTTAAAAAGCCCAGTCTAAGAGCTTGGGATGAAAAGAAAATTGAAAAAAAAAAAAAAAAAACAAAAAACAAAGCAAACAACCAAAAATAAGTCTCATATTTTTAAAAGAGCACATAGGTAGTACTGGTATTAAAGGTTTCTGTTCTTTAGTTTCTTCTTGTGCTTTTTCTCTGCTGAAGATAAAATGTTCCTATGTGACACCTTTTTGTCCAATATCTGCTGCAATCTGGAAAAAGGTTTATCCTTGACAACATTTTATTAGACCACTAAAATTTAAGTACCTTGATTTCTTTAACCCCTTTAATCCCTTCTTGCTTTCATCAACATGTCTTTAGTCAAAATGTTTCTCTTGCCATAAAGAAATAAACATGGACCCACAGAACCAGGGGAAGTAAATAGCATATATGGCCTTCATTTTAATGTCTACAGCCCCAGCTTGAAAAGCTTGAAGTGGTGAAATAAAATGGAAAACTCACAGAAACTCCAGAACATCCTTAACTCTGAAAGAATTTCCTTTGTCAAATATTTCTTCTTCCACAAATAGTTTTCTGATTTTCTTTTGAGTGCATCCTCCAATTAGTCAGAGAAATAAATGAGATTTTATTTATTGACAAGAAATAAGTATAATCTCAATTCTTTTGATAGAAAACGTTTCTATTCTTCTCATTTTCAGCTGAATACCAAAAAGTGTGGGTTATACTTTTTATTTATGTGTCAAGCAAGGTGTAAGCACTTCAGTAAATAAATGCTATGAAAAAGAAGCAAAACAACTAAAATATGAATCTTAAAAGTGACTCAGCTGAATGATGAGCTAGATGCAATTTATTCCAGCAGAAGTATGCAGAACGTTTGGGAAGAAAATTCAGCATTTGTTCAACATTTGGAGGCTAGAGAATAAAAATGTGTGTGTTAAAAACTGAACTTTAATTTCCATTATTGTTTTTACTATTAATATGACATTTTTACTGTTGTTTTAAATAGAAAATACTGTATTTTCAATATTACCAAAGCATTCCTATTCTAATTTTTTTAAATCTAATTTAGGACAAGCAAAAATGTCAAGACTAATTTTTACCAACAAACAATGAAAAATGCACTTGAAACGACCTTATTTGCTTTTAAACAGCCCTAGGCTATCAAAAATCTGAGAAAGCCTGGTTCATAAATACTCTAGCAAAAGGTTCAAGTACAAGTAATTTCTAATTTTAGAACAGATACAAACAACACGTACATATGGATTAATGGCATATGGATTTAATGTGTTGTTGGCATCCTATTCAAAGGCATTTTTGTTTAGCTAAACAAATTCTGATGATAGAACGATTTTCACACTTGTGGGGAGTAATCTCCAAAAAATGAAAGAAAAATAGACTGAACAGGAGATACTCCCATCCTTCCCAACAGTAGTCTTATAAAAAAAAGATAACCATTTTTTTTCTTCAGTTTGAATTGGGTTATAGATTCATAGAGTGGTTTGGGTTAGAAGGGACCTTAAAGAACATGGGCAGGGACATATTCCACCAGACCAGGTTGCTCAGTGCCCCATCCAACCTGGCCTTGAACATTTCCAGGGATGGGGTATCCACAGCTTCTCTGGGCAGCCTGTGCCAGGGCATCACCACCCTCACAGTAAATAATTTCTTCCTAATATCCAAATATCCAATCAAATGTTGCCCTCTTGTCAGTTTAAAGCCACTCAACCTTGTCTTATTTCTCCATGCTCTTGCAAAAAGTCCCTCTTACAGTAGTCCCTCTAGGCACTGGAAAGCTGCCGGAAGGCTCCCCCCAGAGCTTTCTGCTCTCCAGGCTGAATAACCCCAGCTCTCTCAGCCTGTCTTCACAGGAGAGGTGCTCCAGCCTTCTGACCATCTTCTGTGGCTTTTTTGTGCTGGGGGTCCCAGAACACGATGCAGGGCTCTCACCAAGCAGAAGAGAGAAGGGAGAAGAATCCCCTCCCTCAACCTACTGGTCACACTGCTTTTGTTGCAGCTCAGGGCATGCTTGGCTTTCTGGGTTATTGCCAGGTCATGTTGAGCTTCTTGTCAATCAACAACCCTAAGCCTTTCTCCTCATGGCCACTCTTGATCTGCCCAGCCTGTGTTTTGCTTGGGGTTTCCCCAGCCCATCCACTCTGTGTCAGGGCAATCATCTGCCTTGGTCATCTACCAGTAATGTAGCAGTCATCATCTATCTTGAATCATGTAATAAGTGAATCATTCCAAATTGAAAACATGTTTTTTATAATAACAGCTTCTCTATTCTAATACTGGCCAGGTTTCGTAGCCTACAAAATTCTGTGTTACAGTATTTAACCTTCACTTGATAAGTGTGAGCATTAACACCTCCTTTAACAGACTTCACTTATTGCCTCTCATTTAGTCAGAGAAATAAAATTAAAAGGATTTTTAAAAGGCAATACAAAACCTATAAAAGGTTTCTTTGTTATTTTGGGACATGAATTCAATGTGGCTTATCACAACAACCACCTGTGTTCATGCAGGTTGATGACCTCCAAGTCATTAAAATTGAAGAGGCCCATTCAGAAGGCAGCATCTCTTACCTCTGTCTGTTGTAACTGTGGACTCTTTCACAATATAAGTGTTTATTAAGGAGAAATGCACACCTGAGAGACATGATAATGAGCTGTACTACCACAGATCCACTTTTTATCCATTAATTATTTAGCATATCCACAAGAAGACTAAACATCTAGACCTATTAGCTACCCACTATGTGTATGAAAAGCATAGCAGTTACTTGCCAGCTGCATACCTTACTCTGGAAAATCATCCTCATTATAAAATATTTATTTCTTTGTATAGACATAAATTATTAGAAATAGCAAGGCTTGCAAAAGGATCTAGTGGAGAGAATACCAAAATACTAAACACAATGCTACAGCACAAACAAAAATCTGCAAAAAACTTTCCAATATATACAGTACTGACCCCAGTTAAAAATAATTCTAAAGTAAGAGCTCAAACAACACACTAAAGTTAAGTGCTTGGTTTCAGAATTTCCATGCAGACATTTTACACCTGTCAGCTTCTGCCTTGGTTGGCAAACTCACTGGGTGCCCTGAACCCCTGTGGGACACTGCTGTGGGAAACACAGCCTCATCAGCAACAAAAACAGCTCAGCATGGTTGAAGGGAAATGAGAGCTAAGACATTGTCTGATGGCAGTCTTGGGTTACAATCATGAGAAATAAAAACTATTCATGAAGACAACATCAGAGGTAAGCCAAGCAGGCTGATACAAATAAGTGCATTCTACAGTTACACAGCAGATAAAGATAGGCTTTGTAAACACTGTAAGTGCATTTATGATTTACTAACCCCTTTGCATTAGTTAATTGCTATCTTTATTTTCCAAAGTAAACAGCTTTTTTTTTTCCCCTAATGAATCATGATTCAAGAACACTAAAATATGACTAAAGTGAAACTGAGAAGATACCTATTTTTAGATCTTCTGCTGGTCTTGATTTGAATTACAAGTTGTATGTACATTTTAGACAGGCTTTGCTTCGAAGACAAAATTAATCCATGTAAATATAGTAAGTGTGATGAAAATTATGCATCATTTTAAAATGTTTAAGTTTGGATTCACATAGGTCAGTTTTCCAATTGCTACATAATTCAAAACCATAGTGGACATCCTCACAGACTTTAAGGACTCTAGAAGCAAATGTGAACAGTATTTAATTAAATTGATGTGCCACATAGAAACCCATAAGATCTTTCCTCACAGTTCTTCAAAATATATTCAGAGAGTGAAGAATAACACTTATGCATCCTTATGTATCTGCTGCCTGAAAAATTAACAGTTTTACATAGAATAATGTCCCAAGAAAGATGCATGCTAGCTGCTAGCACCAAAGCTCCTGGGAGATTACACTTTACTTTTTTAAAAATTATCATTTCTTTAAGTGAAGATTGCAAAATACTTGGGGCTTCTAAACAAGTGGAGTAGAGAAACACCTCCAAATCTGTATGTGCAAATGCAAAGTTCTCAGAGATCCTGAACTGTAATGGTATGAAAAACAAGGAGAATCATTTCTTCCTAAAATGAAAAATGGAAACCACTACTATGCTTGTCCCTTTCAAATAAAAAATGAATATTTATTAAATAAATAAACACATACAATAAAGTTGCTCAGCAGACTTTATCTCTCATTCTGCTTCTCCTTGTTTCTCCTTGTTGTATCTTTTCTATTGCAAAAATATGTATCAATTCAGCTAGCACTTCACTATTTTCCAGATAAAAACTACAAGAAAAAACACATCAGTATCTCTCATGCACATTTTTCACTTCTTTCCTAAGACATTGTAAATGTCTCAGAAAAACCCTGTGGCAACAGGGAAACCTTGTAAGGAATGCTTTATGGTTTATGGCCTGTAACAGGAATTTCAAGTGTAGAAAAGACATCTTTTTAGGCAGGAATAAAATGAAATAAAGTATGGGATATCCTTATATTTCAAGTCAGTGTTCATATTCTTACAACATATCCCCTTTACAAGTCATGAAATAAAATTATTGCTGTTTTTGTGTGTGTCCATAGCAATTAGATGTGTTTATCAGTGTGCTTCATGCACGCTAATTTAAAAAAAAAAAACAAACAAAACAGAACAATAAAAAGTTGGGCCTTTCCCCAAGGAACATACAAATCCAAGAGAAAAGATTTAAAAAACTACCAGCAGAAGAAATTCAGAAAGGAGTTTCTCACCAACCTAAAAAATGGGTTTAATGTGTTGCTCATTAACACACTTATGGTGAAGGTACCAAGAGAACACATGCCTGACACATTCTATTTCTGCAATAGAGAATAACAGAAGATAGGAAATACGGGTATATCATATTGTATGTAAGTGCATATACCTATACGATGCTAAAAAAAGAATACTTGAGGGAAGCTATGAGTCCTACATGACAAATTGTGCAAAGTCACATGCCAGACTTCCCTTTTTGGAAGCACAGAAATAAAAATTAAAGAGGGGGAAAGCCACAAGCACTGAAGTTGCTAGAGGCTTGCAGAGCTTTACATCTCCTACTTCAGGGTGTAATTATGAAAACTCCTCTGAGCAAAATGAATCCATGATCCTATTAAACCCATGGAAACTATCTCTTGATTTGGTTTTACTAAGGGTATTGAGGGACTCTTTAGTGCACATTGGAGCATGACTACATTAAAGCAGGAAATGAACTACAGAAAGTTCTGTGGAGCAATTATCAATAATTAATACTTCTTTCCATTGATTTTTCAACTCTCATACCATATTACAGAGACAGAAACAAACAAAAAAAAAACATTGTCACAGACCTTAGCTTGACCAGAGGAAAAGGAAAATACACAGTGTGTTCAGTACTGTTAGTTCTGATATTATCTCATGGTTGGGAGCCATGGGCTGTACTTCCCTGAACAGTCACAAAGAGCCCTGGGACAGGAGCAGGTAGGAAGGGTTTAGGAACAGCTCAGTTGATAAAAGCCAACATTAAGGCTTGATTAAGAAAGAGACACCTTATGACTCACAAATCAGTATTAAAACCCCTCACACTTTTTAATACCTGTTCTGAGGAACAGCATTTTTCTGAGGAAGTGTTAACTAATTACTGATAAAAATATCAAAATTGGGTTGTGGCAAGCTATATTTTGCCACTAGCATGATATAAGCCATGTTTTTTATGAAGCTAAAAATTTTCAAATGAGACAAATATTCTGGATACTTACACAGTTAGATATACTTGTAAGCTTGTGAATATAAAGTGTTTCATAGATGTTTTAGGTATCTGGAAGGCTATCACTCAATACCCCATGTAACCACTGAGAAAATTTAGGGCTCAAAATGTGATTAGAAAATTAGATTATTCCTGAAATAGAATAATTTATTACTTAAATAAACAACGCATATACACAATAAAATTCTCACATCAAAGAAAATGTATGTGGGAAAAAAGGCAAGAGGCTTTTGAAAGCCACTATGCTTTGATTTGGATCAAGATTTTGACCACATTCAAGTTTGAAAGCGTTAACGTAAAAGCTGTTATTCTTAGAAACTGCATGTCTGCCCACTGAAATGATAATTAACTGGCACGTGGAGCCCTTCATTGTTTTGTTCTGACATTGGATTGGGTTTCCTCTTTCTTTGTAAGACTAGTTTTCTGCTCAGTAAAAATGTACTTTGGTAAGAGCTCATCCTCTCCTGCCAGCCCATCACATTTGCTCACCTTTGTGACCAATGAACCATAACTGGCAATGGGTCTGGAATTACTGTATCAGCTTTTTTTAAATGGGCTTTACTGATCTGGAAAGAAAGCAAACACCACTTCAGTTTATGACAATATCAATCTGAGTTTCATGACTAACACATTGAAGAGCTGATTTATCATAAAATAGAGGAACACGGAATGAATTTACTTGGGGCTTAAAGCTAGATTGACTTATTTAAATTTGACTCCATCTTTACTCAATTTTCACATCATTGCACAACCATCAGGTCTTTTGAACACCAAAAAAAGCTTGTTATGAAAAGTCAATAGCGTAAGCACTTTCTAACAACCATTACAAGCTAAATCATAAGGAAATAAGCTAGCTTGAAAATGAGTTACCTAAAATTGAGCAACAGGGCATGATTTCATGCACAAATTTCAGAGGTACAGAAAAAAAGATAATACAAAATCTCTTCAAATTGCAAAAATATGCTTTCACCACACAGAAAACATGCTATCAGTAAATCAACAGGCATATACCAGGCATTAATTCTGAATACATAGAGTTTTAGAGTATTTATTAGATTGATTGGTAAATGAGGAATTGCAACACTTCTTGCTTTTTTGCCTCCTGCCTTTCTCCTCTACTGCTGGCAGAGTCAGTCAAAAGCTGTAACAAAGCATCAGAATCTGCCTTTATTAAAGCAACCCATGCTCACATTGCTGAATGCTTAAATGCATCCACGCTTCCTTTTAACCCAAAAATTAGAGTTCTAAACTAGAATTCAGTCATCTCTGCTTGTAAAGCACCAACACAGAGAAACCAGAACCCCAAATAATGTCTTTGGGTGATAGCATAACATAGAGTATTAGAGATATCACTCATTTCCTGGAGATTAATAAGGGACAGATAGTCCTTCACATTACCATGGGGATTTGATGAAAAATCAGGCAAACAAGAGATGTCTGAGAAAACACATGCATGTTCACGTCTCTCTTTAAACATGTTCAACATGTCAAATGCCAGCTTTTTCAGATGTCACTAGCTCACCATTCTGCAAATGCTCTCTGTGTACCCTTTATCAGATTTAGGCTGCATAATTAAGAGAGACCTCTGTATATCTTAAGGAATTCACAGAAGCTTAGAGCTAAATCTGCATTCAGCCAATGAATATACCAGCAAAACAATCTCAAAGTTTTTTCTTATTGGTAAGCAGGTAGACTACGTGCTTTTAAAGCAGTCACAAGGGAACTAACACTGTCTTGTGGTATTGCAGAAAAAAACTCAGCTGTAGGTTCCAGGCACAGCATGACCCAAAAAAGAGAAATTAATTGCTTTAACACTTAGGTATGATGAACCAGATGAACCAGAAATTGCAGAGTTTCAACAGGAATTACAAAAAAAAGTATAAGAAAATATCAAGTAAGAATTTCACTTAAGTTTTAGTAAGGATTTCATATTCCACTTCAGAACACGGATGAATATTCTGTTCAGGTAGTGTAACTCCACAAATCTGGGTGAGCAATTAAACAGTAGAAACAATAGTTAAACTTTGCTGGACATGGATCCATTTGAATTCAAAAGAACCTACAGTTGAAAACAATGATATTTAGAAGCCACATGCTGACACAAGAGAGTCAGAGTAGGTTAGGATTTGAAATCAGGATGCTCTGTTCTCATCTCTGCTATCAATATCAAATCTTGAACAAATCTGTATCTTTCAGGTATTTATGTTCCTGCTAACTTGCACTATCCATGGTACAAGACAGACTGCTCATGATTGTTCAGCACACACAGCCCTTGGCTTCTCCAAGGCCTCCTCCTTTTATTAACACAACAGAGCATTGATGAACACCATTCAGAAGTGATTGCAGAAGCTCTCAATCATGCAAAGTGAAGTACTGTGTTGAAGTAGTCACTCCTCTCAGTGGCTCTAGGTCTTGATTTGATTTACATGAATTTTAGGTATAACTATGCTTTCTTACAAGATTTAAAACAAAACACAAGAAAAGCACATCAGCTCTGTGAAGGAGAAATGAAAAGAGCCACAACCCCCCTTATTTTACAGAATTTGTTATTTTAAGGTCCTTGGAACCATTTTGTATAAAACTGTGGGAACAGAACTTATTCTAGTACTGACTGTTCCATGGTGAATTAGTTTATCTGGCAGCTGTTTGCAAGAGTTAGAATTATATGAAATACAGTTAGAAATAAACAACTTCTCAGTAAAGAAATGTATCAGAGGATACAGGTGACAGAAGAAGTTTGGAAAAGCTAAACCTGTCATTCACATCCAAAATGGCAGTACTTGAAGATACCAAATCAAGACTAGAAGGTCGTAGAAATTGCTGAAGAGAGAGTTCATTTTGTGTGATGGGCTAATACTTCAGAGCAAAAAAAGAAGAAACAAACCAAAACAACCCAAACAAATTTGAGTCTGATATGCAATAAATCAAAAGAAAAAAAAAAAGCCAAGGGTATAATTAGTACCAGGGTACACAGATGCAAAGAAAAGTTGGCAGACAAAAGGCAGAATGTAGCCAAGAACTTGGAAGAGAAGCAGACGTAAGGCAAAGGAATATTAGAAGTTATATGAACGTTAAGTCAGTCAACAATTTTTGGTCTGCAAAGATAAAGATTGATACTCTAATGATATAGATTGAAAAACATGGCATATTTCTTCTCTAATGTTCTTTGCTTCTTCATATGTTTAAATAATTGAGAAAGATAGCTAGAAAGAAATTGGAACCTTTTGTCACTGGAGACTTCTAAATAAAGAACAAAATGAAACCAGAATCTCTAGTTAAATTTCCAGATGTAAAGTATCAGTAGCAACCTCCAAGCTGTAATTATACTCCTGCTTGCTACTTTACTTCCTCCTCCATGTGTGGTCCTAGATCTGTGTGACAGATGCTGAGGAGTTTTTCAGAGCATCCCAGAAAGGCAGAGTTTTTAGCTAATTTGTCCTTAGTGGATGGCATTTTCCTTCTCGCCAAAAGCCAG
>PYHW01009386.1:697441-730471 GCA_013186435.1 Turdus rufiventris
TACAGAATCAGCTCCAACATGGGAAAGGGATAGATCCAAGCCCTGATGGCTTAGTTAATAACAGTGCTGGAATTCTCAAGAGATCTCCTTCAGTATTCAGGGGTATGTGTGCACAGAATCATTCAAGCTCATCTATTTTTCCTGCCAAAACCATAAGTGAAATATTTGGTTTTTCATTTGAAGCACCTAGATTAAACTCAATTGATTTGAAACACACATTTTTGCTTTTGGGTGTGCCAGTAGAAATGTGTAGTGATACTGCAAGCACAGACCTGAAGTTAAACAGCATATGATGCAAGAGAGGCAAAGATGAAAAATTGGAGTTACAAGAAGGAAAAATCAGATGAGGAATCTGTAGTTTCCATTGTCTACAATGCTTTTAGAGAGAAATATGCAGAATTGTTGTAGGCCAAAGGAAACTAGAGTGATGCTAAGGAGGTTGGGAAGGGCTGTGAGAGAACAGCAACACAGAGAGAACATGCTCATGTGCTCTCAGGCTGACAGGCAACTATGTCAAAGTTCAACTGAAAAAGACTGCCATTTCTGGCTCATCTGGTTTTCCTTTAAGAATGTGGGCCCATCACATTCCTGAAGAGGTATTCAAGACATGGAAACAAATTCCAAAACAACCACCTGTGAGAAAGGAACAGGTTTTTTCCTTGAGGTCACTTAATGGGACATCTAAGTGCAGAAAAAAAGCATAAAAAGCAAAATCTGCAGAATATCTTTCTACATGCCTTAAATCAAAGCCTGGCACTTCATATCATCAGTTTTTCATTTCACAGTGAAACAAGTCCTAAAAATCACTAAGCCAAGGAAAAGAAAGTAAGGAAATTTATCAAGTCATTTATTTTCATGGCATCAGAATGACATGAAAAAAAGTAATGCATCTTCCCACTTCCTTTACATATAAGAGAGTGTGTGTAAATGTTTTCTGCTTTCCTCAGCTCTGCTAATTACCACACATCTGCTTAAAGTTTTTATGCTCCCTTATAAATATATGGTACTAGCCAGTCATACATCTGTGTCAGGAGGGGCCTTTACAATGAAAGGAATCCAATTATTTCAAGGGCATTTGCTTAGCACTCCACCAGCATCTGCTTTCCCACTTCAAAACCCTGCATCATCCCAAGGATGGTAAAAACAGGGAAACAGTAGTTCCAGAAAATATGATTTTGTGAAAAGTTAATGAAAACATGCAAGGAATGACCAGCTGTTAGTCCACATAAGCCTGATCTGAGCTACTTTACTCATGAAAACTAAAGCATTATAAGAGGGGTTGTTTATTAAATAACCAGGTTATTTGAATCTGCATTTAGAGAAAGTTCATCACCTTTTTTTGGCTGTTGACTAACCACATACTTTCCTGTCTTTAATTGGAATAGATTTTGCCCAGATTTTATACTATAATATTTATTAAAAGATGTAAGCCTCTCTTGGATGATTGTTTTAATGCTATTGTTAAAGCAGCTCCTGTCTCTAGAGATTTTGGGCATGAAAATTGCTCCTGCAATTTTTGAATTGGGTGAAAAGAGGCATGGAGAAGACTCTTCAGCAATCTAACTACTGCTTTTGCCTCCCCTTTTCCTCACACAGTTGTGCTTTCACCTTGTACAAGAGATACTGAGATGTCTTGGAAGCCACTGCTGCCTAAAGAGCTGCAGACCATCTCCCATTAAGGCTACTTGCTCACCACTGAAATGAAAAATAAGGAAGGTGTAAAGCAGTAGATGAATAGGAAAAGAAAAGGTGTAATAAAAGTGCTACTGCCAAAATTCATTTTTTTCAAGCACTCTCATCTCTAAGATAATTCTAATGTCAAGGAAAAAAAAAAAAAAGAAAATACTGTTTTTCCTAGACTGCCATTTTTTCTGCTTCTTGGTTCTTTTTTAATTAACATCATTCAAAGATCTTTACTTTTTCAAAACAAGTAAGGTTAATCCCATGTGCATCACTCTTAGCACACTCTGTGAATTTTCTTTTCTCTACAACTGCAAACTATGCAGGTAGTAATTACAGCTCAGCTGTGGTGTTACAACTGGTGGGAGAACTTTTCAAGAATGGTTTAAAAGTCATATAAAAAGTTTTATATCATGCACACACTGGAGAATGAAGATATCTAAAATATAGTGTCCAGTTATTTTACTGTAATACTTCTGTGCTGGAAGCTGCAAAAATGATCATTTCCAGGATCAATGTTAGTAGCATGTGAAACTGTAGGTGCAAGGACAAAAGTTGTGGACATCAACCCAACAAGGAATAAGAATCACATTTTGACACAGCATACACAGTGTGTAATAGCTGCAGAGATATGTCCTCTACATTAATTAAATTAAAATTTTTATATCTGATGGAAAGTCTGTAGTCATTTACAGCTTAACTGGTTCTTAAATCCTTGTTTGGTTATGAAAAGTCTTGAAACTTAAAAGGATATCACAAATCACAGTTACTTACATTTACATCAACAGATATTATTCACTTCTTTCTCTTTCTTCAAAGAAAGCCTTTAAAAGAAGCATTTATTTTGTTCTTAATATGACCATTATGTCCGTCTTTTCACAGTCCCCCTTAAAAGTAATCATCAGCGCAGCCACCAAAACACACATGTAGATAATTTTATTTACACTAACTGAGTGCTACTCCAAATTCTTCTTGGAAATGCGCTGCACAGCTCTGTATCACCGATTGCAAATGCTACTGTAAGAGCACACAGTGACCCCATCCCCCTGATACCTTCTTCTTCTCTTACTTTCAGCAAAAGATCATCTAAGAGTAGTGAAAATTAATATGAAAAATAACATGAGCTGAGAAATCACATCAAATTGAAGTGCCTTATATAATAGCAAGTGTTCTATGTTTCAAGCAGTGGGTTGGAGTAAGTTGAAACTCTGAACATTATCCTGGGGGTGGAAAGAGAAGGAGACATAGCTTATAAAGGCTGTACTTTTTATCCTGAGAAACTCAACACAAGGAGGTCAATCTATTTTATATAGTTTGCATATTAAATGCTTAACATATCACATAATCTATCAGTTCAGAAGAATCAGAGTACATGACTTCAAAAAGCACCAGAAGGTAAACAGGGGTATACAGATTAAGATAAAATATTCTAATTCTGTTTTCATCTTCTCTTCATCAAATGAGAATGCAAATTTCGCCCTTATTTTTATATTTATGGTCCAACCTGATAATTTCTGATCATGTTTTCTATTCCTAAAATGTGGTCAATTAACACCCTTCTCACTAAGAAAGCTTTTTGAAATACATAAGAAAAAAAAAGGTATATCCTTAGTCACTTAATTAGTGACTTAATATTTTAAACAGCCAGTGGAAGTAAGGGGGTTTTTTTCTCATTATCTCCTTTCAGAAAACTTGTTGGATTTTTCCCCTTATCACAGTTAATGGCAGGCAGACTCCTAGCAAATGAAGAAGCATATGAAGCATAGAAGCATATGATGTTAACTCTTTTTTTCAGCTCCCAAATAACCCTCTCCTGCTTTCAATGAAGCTGAACACTATAAGAGTGGTGGAAAAATACGTGGAAAATAGCATAAACAGACTGCACAGTTTAGGCTGAAAATAAGAAATAGTTTATCATAATAGTTTAGCATAATCACAGAATCCTAGGACAACTCAAGCTGGAAAAGACCTCAAGAATCTTGCTGAAATCAGGGTTAAATAAGAGATCAGACCTGATTATTCAGGGCTTGATCCACTCAGTTCTTGAAATCATCTAAGGACAGAGACTTCAGAGACTGAAATAATATGGGTATTGGTCTGTATTACATGCTATTTTCTTTCCTCATTGCTTGGCCCCTAAATTGACAGAGAAAAATGTAAAAATCTCCTGTGGTAATATATAGGAATATATGGAATATATAAGCTCACATATGCACACACAGAGCAAAAAAATGCTTTCATAAATGTAACCATAAAGCTTTCTGCTCCAATAATATATTTTAGCTTTTTATAAGTTTTTTACTACTGTAAGAGGTGAATAAATGGACAAAGGAAAATTTGACATATCTATGAATGAACATTAATTGATATCTTGACAATTATCATCAAGAAAGGTTCCTAAGTGGCATTAGTATATATGTTAGTCCTGGGTCAGTGTGAAAGGAAAAAGCTATTTCTTCTCAAAGGCTGAGAAAAAATGTTTTACATTTCCACACTTCAGAAGCTGTTTGCATTTTTACAGGTAACTCAGTCTCCTTTAGACTTGTGACATAGCTCAAGCTACACACTGGTAAGCATGAGTACCTGCTATCCAACACCCATAAATTCAAGTTACAATTCCTGTAGGAAATCCACACAATTTTAAGTTAAATGAGTGTAATATAAAATACTGAAAATGTATCGTAGTGGCTCTCAAGGGAAACATTCTAGTCAAGTGAGAATGTCTTAGGTCAAATACAGTAATTTCACGACTATGAGGCGCACCGGATTATAAGGCGCACTTCTAGGTGTCAGCAAATTTCCAAACTTTGTCGATATATAAGGTGCACTGGACTATAAGGTGCACGTGTTGTTTTTTTTTTTTGCGAGGATCCGCCACCAGCACCCCCCATGCGGTTGTTGGCCAGGGCCCCGCCTCAGCCCGGCAGCCCCGGCCCTGCGGCCCCGCCTCCACCCGCCGGCTGTAGCCCTGCTGGCTCCCCCCACAGCTCACGGCTCGCAGTTCCTGGTTGGCAAATTTCCGATCTTTCTCCATATATAAGGCGCATTGGATTATAAGGCACGCTTCCGGATTTCCATCAACATTTTAGTCAAAAGGGTGCTGTATGTTTGTATTCAAAAAGGTACAGCAGCTTTAAGCTGATTTTTTCAGTGGCTTTGTTTACTGTAAACAGTCCTTAGGACAGCTTTCATTATTCACCATGTCATTTATCTCATGCACATCTTCTAACACCACATCTCTTACTTAATTATCTCAGATCTTCACTAAAGACACGAGTAGCCATATTTGGTTTCTCCTTGCTCTATTCCTTTCTCCAGGAGCACAGTCAGAATTACAGCCTGGCTAAAAAGAGTGAGGATAAAAAGGAGTTTAAGCATATGTGGTGTCGCTTGTTTTGGCTAGAGAAGAAGCATTTCTTGGGTTTTTAAGTAAAAGGTAAGGCAAGCTGTTGACATCCTTACCTCCTGTGACAAACTGTTGCACAGATATTGTGCCATTATAAATTTTAACAGTATTAATCCAGTATTGCTCTAATGCTGGAATTATATTATATCTCTGCTGTTTGCAAAACAGAATGCACAGATTTCTAAACTATGCAGAGTACTTATTTTAATTAAATGAAAACTGCCTTAATATCTTTCATGATATTGCAATTTAAGGCTACCAAACATAATACTCAATTTATACTTTTGTGATCTCCTATGGTTAATGTTCTAAGGGTCTTCATGTGTATTATATTGCTATTACTATGAGAGGATATGATAGGCAATTCATATGAATCATTATCGCTTATGTACTATTAAATCTTGCATGGGATGATACTTGGATTTTAAGAGCAGCCAGTAGTATTTTACTAATATTCCATTTTCTCTCACAGTACATTTATCCCCTGTACTAACTCTAAGAGGCCTAATCAACAAATATAATTTGTTCAACTGACAGTCCTCCCAGACACTGAGAAACAACTACATCTCTGAAAAGCACTTTCAAAACAGTTTGTAAATGAGATAAAAACAGGTGAACTTATTAAGTAGTTATGGTCATGACACTCACCAAATTATACTATTTCAAAAGTAACAAATATGAAGGCCTCCCCAAAAGAAAACCAAAAGCTAGCTGGTTCCATAAAATTGTATTCTTCTTTAAGTCTCCAGGTAGCAAAGGCAGTAAGTTTCCAGCATATATTCACATTAATATTAACATCTTGCTTAGAAAAACACAGACTGGGAAAGAGTTTCTGTAAACCCTATTTACACTTGATAGTACTTAACACAGATAGTTACTCAGATTTTATGACATTTCTAAGAAAATTCTTACAATACGACCAACTGCTTAAAAATATTTCACCTGCCTCAAAAAAAAGCAATAATAGTTATGGGCAAAATAATGTTTTTAAGGGCAACAGTTTCCAAAAATTTACATGTGACATTATGATTTTCAACATAAAGTAGGGTAATGATAAAAGTTATCATCTTTGAAAAGAAAAATTAATAATTTCTCTGTTATAGCAAAAAAAATTGGGAGCAACAGATTTCCGCCCCACATAAACATATAGAAATTAATATAAAATTAACTCTGCTTTTTAGCAGCACAAAAATGACTTCTCAGAACTATAATTAACAGAGCCTGAATTAAAATAGGCTCATTGGCTATGGAGGTTTGAGCACCTGACTAAAAGCATGAACACCTGCTGGCAGACATAAAGGAACAATTTCATTAATTAAAGGAAGCTTCCAGCATGTTTTAGCTAGAATGGAAACTTTCTCCAGCTATTCACATTTCCCTTGAATGCCCAAGACATTTAGCAAATTTCTAAGTACATGCTTTTTATGACAGCTGCCTGACAAAATTAAAAGCATAGTTCGAACTTGGGTCCCTCAATACTGTCACCTATCAGTTCAAAATAGGATGTAATTATCTCCTATTAGATTATTCTCCTGTAAATTTGACTAATCACTAGGTCAAAACCAGGGACCAACAGACAAGAAAACAGAAACTGTGCATCCTTTGATAATTTTGAAGGAGAGATGACCCTACCAAACCTTTCAAAATGCAAACTTCCTTCCACTAGTGTGACTCCAGCTGGGTTTCTAGGAGCAGCAAGCAGAACTGCTGAGTAGCACATGAAGAATAACCTGCCCAGCCTGAGATCTGATAAGAAACGCAGAGTGATGCACATCACAAAATGCATGGACTGTGCTTCCCGGCCCAGGCAGATATTCAGGGAAAAAGAGCTGTAAAGACCTCTGTGACCATCAGAGTTCTTCAGCACAGAGCTCATTGGACTGATACAACTGGGAAATTGTCACTTGTTTGTTTCTATCCTGTCAAGGGAAGCAGATTTTTTTGCCTTTTTTCTGGGAATTAGCTAAGATTATAGCTCAATCTTTTAATTTGAGTAAACCAACAGAATCATCAAACTTTATCTACTTGAACTAAAAGAAAAACATTTTGTTCTCTCCAGATGATCAGCGAAAGACAAAAGAGTTACTTACATGTTCATCCATCACATTCATTAGTTCATTACACACATTGATCCTTCAGTTACTAAAGTAAATACCATATGGTGTTGAACATCTCAATGTAAAGCTCAGTGAGGAATCCAGTTAATGACTGCTAGCAGGAGCAATCAGGCAGAAGAGATAGCTAATACACACTCACATCTGGAGTGAGTGACTGCATTGCAGATGACAGGCAAGTCTCCAAGGAAAAGGAAATCAAACTGATATTTCAGTATTAAGCCAGTTACATATATTAGAGTTGTGAATAAGCAAAATAATGAAAGAAAAAAAAAGTGATTCAGCTCTTCATCTGGAGAAAATTACCAATTTCTGGCCTAAGCATCCAGCCCTAGTGTTCACTGTTTAACATGGATCTGATATAAGGGATAGGAAATCATAACTGAGACCAGGAACAATTATGCCCCGATGATTCCAGTGCATAAAGCTGCAGAAAAATGTCAGGGGCCAAATTAAGTGTTAATGATTTCATAATGATGGTCCCCAGCTCTACAGCAGCAGAATACAACTACTACTCTGGAGTTTCAGCTATTGGAGAACTAAACTGCAGCCTGTGTTCATAAGTCAGCTGCTGCCACCTGTCCTGCAGGTTTACTTCTGCCTGTAAAACCCCACAGGGATCTTTCACACTTGCAGTCAAAGCAAGGTTTTTTACAGGAGACCTGTGAATAATTATTCCTCTAGTTAACTGACAAAACTGCAATGTTAAAAAGAAATCCAATGTACTCCAGAATTTTATTTATTTCTATATTTGCTGAAAAAATTAAAAAGGAGGGAATAAAATTAATTTTGAAGTATAACACTCTCATTCAACATAAGCATAAAGTTATATTTAAGAGTCTCATAATTTTCATTATCCTTTTTACATCCTGAAAATTGTCAGTCACAGATATCCCTCTCCTTTTTCTCCTATTTTATGTTCTCCACACTGAAGAGACAAACTTCTAAACTCACAAAGCCAAACTCAGGTATTCTCTTCCTAAATATTGTCTTCTTTAAAGACTCCTTCACAAGACTGACATATTTCCTTCTGAAGCTTTTATAAAAAGCAAGCAGCAGAGAGTTGCTCTATTAATGTCAGAGGAACTACCCTGCAAGTATAGCATGTAAAGCTTTTAGAGAATTTAGCTCATAATTATTAAAACCCTGCATTTGTCACAATCATAGAAGCAAAAAAAGCTTCTATTTCAAAAGAGTATCCCTCTATGATGTTCTAGCTACAAATACACAAATCAAATTAAGAATGAAACCAGACCATAATCACTACAGAAACTGCAAGGGTGTTAAATGTGTAAAGCAATTCTTCAGGGATACAGTGCTGGAGCTTGTCATGGCAACTCTCCTCACTCCTTCCCACTGATTTTTGGCAAGAATTTTTTTTTTTTCAGCATTTTTACTCCTTCCCTCCTAGTCTTTTTTACCCCTTCAAATAATATGAATGATAGTACCAAAAAGTGAAGAGTATGCAAACCCATCAGTCTGCAGTCACTTCAGATAGAAGACTGAAGCCACACCTAGCCCATAAATGCTGTAATGTTGATGTTTTCACAAGCCCAGCAGTCCAGCTACCAACAAAAGCTTTTTTTTCCTGTAGAAGACATTGTATGTTGTTGAGCTATTAATGTTCCCTGAAAATCTTTAGGCAAGACCCCTTTTAAAAGGCCTGAGAGTTTATAATCTCTATTACTCCTGCAGGAAAATTTTATGCCAAAAATCTCCTCTCATACTTGCTTTCTAAAGGCCCAGCTTGCTGCCCCTCCATCTTTCTACAGTCAAAGCACACAGGTGTTCTGATTAGTGTTCTGAAACGGGAGGATTCCTAAGATTAGACTCCCAGAGTATTTTAGTAAAAGGATTTAGAAAAAAGGCAGTCTTCTCCATCTGCACTGCAGTCACAATTTGTTCCACTCATCGTATTTGTTATCGTCTCCATACTATGCCACATATGCCATGAACATTTCAGGTTGCCTGACTGCTCATTAGTTGAAGTTTTCAGTCTACAGCCCCTTTAATTCAGTGTCAGAAATGTCTCTGTGACAAACCATGATGCATTAAATAGTGATGCAATCTGCTGGCACCATTCTAAGTCAGCTAATAGGATTTCTCCCTGCAACTTTGAAACACCTGTGAACAATTGTCTGAAACCTTTGCTCAAGCAGTTAAAGGGAGCACCCATGTGCCATTTCTCTGTGAAACTGAAGAGTGGGGTCTCACAGGATCAGTGCCTGCCTCTGGCTATTTGTGAATGCCATGAAACACTTCCCTGCATTTAGTGGGGGATGAGAGGAATTGGTTGTTACCCTACCACAGCTATTCTTTCCCCATAGGAGGTGGGATTGGTTGCCAGGGATGGTGCTGCTCCTCAGGCTTATGTGGCAAAGGTCCATGCCCCAAGACCTGCAATTCTGACTCAAGCAGTCTCAAACACTTTAGGACACAGGACAAACCTGGCTGCTGCAGAATCAAAAAAAAGGAAAAGTTCACAAGGTCTATGACCAGAATTTCCTTGGATTAAATATCCTACCAACATGCTTGTAGTACATACTGTGCACATTTAGTCAGGTAACAGAGCTGCTGCTTTTGAATAGAGTCAGAACTCAGACATTTTGTTTTGTTCCTCCTTTCATTCTTGCGGTGGAAACAGAAGAAAATTCTTAGGTGAGCATTTCACACTGTACAGTTCAAAAGTAACACATGGATGAAAATCCATTCCCAGAGTGCTGGCACAAGCTGCTGTATATGAAGCACACCTTAATAAGCCAATGGCTGCCATTCCAAATATTTCTTTAGTATATCCTTATGGAGAAAATGTTACAGAAATCTAAAACCAACATAAGGGCCAATAATTATACTGGAGCCTAGGTCTGAAACATAAATTTTACTCTTTTGTACAATTTTAGTGAGTAAAAGACTGTGTGGTCAGGCACAATAGTTTTATATCTTAAGGAGTTGGGGAACACAATCTGCAGTCCTTAGTAAACATACAGCAATTGAAACCAGCAAATGGGATGGAGATATTAAATTAGACAGCAGTGACCAGAACTGAATGAAACAGATGCCAAGTCATTACCAATGGCTGAAAAAAACAGTGAAGACTTTACTTGTTTGTTAGTTCAGGTTTATCAGCATATTTGTCAAAGTACACAGAGTACATTGCCTAAGCTGGCTGCTCTTCACAGCCTCTTCCTGCTGGGAATTAACTGCATTGCTCTTTTCCTCAGAGGTAAGCATGGTGTTGGGGAGGAGGCTACCAGAGGGATCAGGAAATATTTTACATGAGCAACTCACTTATATATTTGCAGGGAGAAATTTCACTCCTACTGCTGGGAATTTGGTTCCTAGTAGTTACAGAGAAAAATTAGGACCTATGACATTTTTATTATTGTGAATTATAGGTTTGTTATTGACCACACAAAAATGGTAAGCCTGAAGAAAGTTTAAGTGCTGCACACACAAGGAAAACATAAAGACTAGGCAAGTATGTTAATTTCTGTATCTATAGATGAGAAAGGTAGAGCAAAATGTGGAATGAAGGGGATAAATATATTTAGGATAAATAAATTTACACATCAGCAGTGCTCTTTCAAGGGCCAATGCGGGACCTAAAATCCATGTAAAATGGATAAAAATCCTAAATTTTATGGGCTTCAACACTAAACACACTATCTAAATGATGAATGAGGTTGTGTCAATATTCTGCTCATTTTATTCAAAAAGGCAGTGACTGGACTTGATCAACACTAAAATATGCCACAGACAGAATGGGATGTATAATAGAATGAGAGCTGATAACTGCATTGCTATCAATCAGTTGCTGAAAGCAGTACTCAAAACATTGGCTGTGGCTGCCTTGTGCCAGACAGAACCACAACTAGTAACAGAAGCTGAGAGCACTGCACTAGACTAAGCACCTTGTGAGAGTCCACAAATGCAGAACTGTTGCATGTTCATAAATAAGTAAAATCAGCTTGGCATTTTTCTGCCCTTCATGTCTTTCCATTGGCAGTAAATCCAGAGGTGCTATTGCATTGGATGGTTAAAAAACTGTCATGCTGTGCTGCTTCACATTTTTACGGACTATTTAACATAGTAGAGGACAGAGCATCATTGTGTTCAACACAAACATGGGGGAAAAACTCTTCTGCAGTTTCAGCACACTTGGAAAATTTTACATCTGTAAGGTACTGGTTGTATTTACAGCCTTGTCTGTGGTCACATCCAGCCACAAGAAAATTCAGAACAGTGCCAGCACAACACAAAATTTGCAAGGTCTATTTTAGTACAGACTTAAGAACCAAATTTGCTTTAAAGCTTATTCCTCCGCTGTTTCTCTTTTTAACATCCGAAATAATTTCACGCAATCACAAAAGATGGAAAAGTAAATTCAAAAAACAGTAAAACCAGAAGTGTTACATGGATATAATGCCTTTAGAGAGCAGTACTGTATACCTACTCACAGGCACTCCTGGCCAATGAAATGATGTGTCTAATGGGTCACTGATATATGGCATTTTATTGAAGGATGATACAAAAGAATAGTACTGATCTGGTATGGCAAAATTAATAAGAACATGATAAAAATTGGTAAAAATATACACTTCCAGGCTTCTGCAGTTTATAAAATTGCTCTTGATTCATCATCTGCTGTAAGATAAGTGAACTGATTTCAGTAATTCTTTATTGGAACCTACTTGTGCTTTCTCAGGCTATTTATAGGAAAGACATGAGTTTCTGCAATTACACTTTGTCATCTGAATAAGACTAGTGAATTTGAGCCCTACTATTTTTCCCTATAATTTGAGAAGCATGCTACAATGTAAGTTCTTTTCCAGATTACACCAATCATTCAATCTTTAAGAAAAAAATATAATTGTTATGATACAAAGATCATTTTAAGGAAAATATTATATTCTTTTACTCAAATGATGGCTGGTTTCATCTGAGGAGGAAAGACATAAGGAAAAACTCACAACCACTTCATGCTTTCACAGTAAAAAAGCACCACTGAATCAAAAAACATGTTAAAGATTGCAAGGAAACACGTTTCACGAATTAACTTTTATATTACCTACATTTGAGAAACAACAAATCTCCACCTGTTTTCCTTTAAGCATTACAAATTGTTCTTTTAAGAAATCACAGAACATTCTGAACTGGAAGGTTCCCACAGGGATCACTGAGTCCAGCTCACAAGTGAATGCACCACAAATGTTCTGACCCCACAACCTTAGCACCACACTTTAACCAACTGACTTAATCTCAGTAGCAAAAAACAGCAGTGGCTTGGAGTATCTCAGTGTCTCTCCTAATAGTAAAAATGGGCAAAATTCTGCTTTTGTATCAGTGTTCACAGGTTACATGTGTACCTACTGAGCATTTTTGCCATTTTCAGTTTGACACTGCGATCGTAGCCCGGTGTTAATAATTCAACATAATGTTATATACAATTTCCTGGTACAAATGAGCCCTGATTATTCACATTCAGGTACCCATCTGCTACTTAGGATTTCTGTTCTGTTTGTAACATTTTTCTTCAGGTGCAGAGCTGCATTGTAGCACTGATCTATAATCATCTCCCTTCACAGTAGGCAGTGGGAACACCTCATGCTTTCACTCATAATCATTTCAGTAATCATTTAGCCATATACATTAATAGGGAATGTATGTGCCTACTTACCATCTTGTGAAAATTTAAAACAATGAACATTAAATTGGATTGAATTGCATCTTTAAGAAAAATAAAACAATAATAGAAAAAAATATTCCAAAGGGAAAGCAAAGAGGTTTTTTGAGAGCATAAAGCTGTCACGACAGGTGACTCATGTTGGGCTGCATTAGTCATATCATGGCACATTATATAACCAGAGGCGATTGACACAACACAAACTGACACATCACAACACAGCTTGTCAGCAGTGAGATGTATAAAGATGGGCTTTTTAAAAGAAGATACAGGGAAGGAATTTTTGTGAGTTTTCTAAACACCACTCAGGAGCACAAAAAAATCGCTGCGAAGCATTCTGTTGCGAGTTACATTTTTGCAAGAGCACATTTTGCCACTCTTAGTATTTTGCAGGATTTGAATTGAGCAGACTTATTGATCTTGATAGAATTAAGTCACCTGAAATCATGAATAGCTTAATGTTTTTGTTCAACAGCAAAACTGGTTTGGCCATGATGGTAATCACAGAATTGTTTGGGTGGGAAGGGATCTTATAAATCCTTTAGTTCTGCACCCCTGCCAGGGCTGCAACAGCTTTCACTAAACCAGGAGCCCCATCCAACCTGGCTTTGAACATGTCTAGGGAGGATATGTCCACAGCTTCTCTGGGCAACCTGGTTCAGTGCCTCACCACACTCATAGCCAAGGATTTCTTCCAGATATCTCACCTAAATTTCCTCTCTTTCAGACTGAACACATTACGTACTCCTTGTCCTGTTGCTACAGTTCCTGGTGAGAAGTCTTTCAGCTTTTCTGTAGGCCCCTTCACACACTGGAAGGTTGCTAACAGGTCATCATGCAACCTCTTCTTCTCCAGGATGAGCAGCTGCAATTCTCTCAGAGCTGAAGTCCTTTTAGTCCCCTTATCAGCTTCATGATCCTCCTCTGGACTTGCTCCAACAGTTCCATGCCTTTCTTGTGCTGGGCATACCAGAAATGTACACAGTATTCCAGGTGAGGTGTCACAGGACAGTAAAAGAGGGGGAGAATCACCTCAATCAGGAGCTGCTGATTTCCCTCTCCTATGAGCCACATGTCAACATTTTCATATGGGACTGCAATTCAGGAGGCACAAACTTAAATGAATGTGGAACTGAGTCTGCATGTCCACACAAACATCTCTGATGAGCTCTTGGAGGGAATGGCCACATTTCAGCTGTGTCAGGGAATGGCAGAGTGTCTCCTCAGAGCCTCTCTTCCAGTTCACTGGGCTAATCTGGATGCATAATAAAAAATGTACTGTGACAGCTCCCAAATTCCTGCTCTTAGGATGATGAACTCGAAATAGTTTATCATTACTACTATTTCTGGCATCATCTCTGAGCTTCATGGACACCTAATTAGAAGGCAGACTGGTGGAGGCCAGATTGCATCACATGTTCACACCCATGAATATACAAAGGAGGGTTTTTTTTCTCTTTCATTTAAAATCTGTCTTCTTACATAGCCTCTTTAGAGGATTATAGTTAAATGCTGGAGTACAATTAAATAGGAAATAGTTTTGAAATGCAGCTGTTCAAATTGCAAACCAAAGCACTCATACCCCCTAGAGATTAAGCACAAGTCCAGTTCCATTTTCCAAATGCGGAAAACCTCAAGCCTACATATTAACACATCAAGTCACAAGGTACATCTGACATAAACAGGGAAAGTGCCAAGCATAGGGAAGTCATTTAGTTGATCCTAACATGCACACAGCCCCCCTGTTTAGTCACTGGCTCTGCAGAAATGTCAAGGATCAGTGGTGAGACAGAACAGGGAAGCAATATGTGATCCATGAGGCTGAACCTCAGTGCATTTCCTCAATTTCCCATACAGCAATCCACTTGTCTCTGGGTGAACACAAATGCTAAACCAAAATTCCAGTCTGGGTAAAGTTAGGAGAAAATCTGAAACAAGCCTGGAAGTTTACAGATGACACTGCTGTTTCCAGAGAGAAGTTATAGTGCAACCATTTGAGAATACAGAGACCTGACTTCAATCTGCCTGTCCAGGTAGAGGTTTATTCATTAATCATGACACATCCTTCCTGGCAGAGGCAAGCATTTGGAAGCCAGGAAAGGCTTGAACCATGGGGTGCTGCTTGGGACACAGGATGTCACCTTAAATATGATAAGCGGTGGCAGCCTCTAAGGTAGAGAAGATGCTCCTTCTGATTTTCAGAGCTTGCCACTGGTCCACCTGTGGCTGGTTTTGCATGGCCCAGCTTCTCTGTCCTTATAAATTGGTATAAATTGTCCTTTATAAAATTGCCCTTTATAAAATTGGTAGCACTTCTATAATGAAAATAACAAATAATTAATGTGAAAAGATACTCATGTGTCTTTGCAAATAACATGAGGTTCCTGTTTTTTTCCACTTACATTATATTAAATGTTAATTTTTAGAATTACTAATTTGTTACCAAAAAAAAACAAACCAAAAAAAACCACGTGGACCCTGTAAGTATGTCCATTTGATCATCAGTACAGCACTTAGTGTGTACTGTGTCCTTCCTATCCAACCATGCTTCTTCAATTGAGCAAAAATAACCTGAAACAAAACTATGCCACCCTCACATAAGGCTTCATAATTATTTACAAGAGAAGCCCTCAAGAGAAAGAGCCTTTCTTTTATTTTTGGGTTGGGGGTGGGTTGTTGTGTTTTGGGGATTTTTTTGGTTTGTTTTTTTGTTTTGTTTATTTTGTGGTTTTTTAGATTTTATTTTTGCTATTTGAACTAGTGATAGAGAAGAGGAAAAAAGCTGTGGCAATGTGATCAGCCCATCCTAAGGGCAATGTCTTTTTACTCATCAGGCTATATTTAGAACTGTCACTTGCTAAAAACACTGTCACCTAAAATGAATTTACAGAAGAGGCTTTGCATTATGCACATGGCCTGAAGCATTCATACTGTAACATCACATCAATGAAAATGAAAGTGTGATTGTACAATCTAATACTAGTTAATTTGCACCAGTTTCATAGAGATTTTAGCATTTAGCATTCATTTGCTCTTTTGCTGAGGAGTTCCTCCTCCATTTAGTTCTTAAATAATGTGCCTGTTCTTGCTCAGAGGAGCAGCTGTACTGAAACACCATCCTCTTTTGCAGTCAGGAGGGTAGTAATTTCAAGATATGAACAAATCAAGAATTTCTACAATAAAAACAATGCTCAGGCATAGGAACACTGGGCTTATTCTTTAAGTTGTTGTTTGGGTCTTTTTTTCCTACAGCAGAAAGTTCAAACAGAAGAAGAAAAAAATTTCACCTTCATCTTTTCACATCACACTCACGTGAACAAATATAGCAGACTTTATTTTCAAGTGCAGAGTTCTCTCCCCTGTCCCAGAATCATTTATTTTCCTGCATTAATCCTCTGGATGCCTTTCTGCACACCCAAAATTCATTCAGATATGAAGGAATGAAACTGTATTATCCTCATGTAAATCTCTGATATTAATAATTTTATAATTATTAAATCATAAAAGAAAACAAAACTTGAAATATTTGTTGTATCCACAGTTTTGTCCCCATGTCTCAACGTCCTGCGTGCTTGGACTGCATGATGCACATCTTGATTGCTGAAGGCCTTAGAGAGGCCATAAAACAAAAATAGAAAAGTCTGTAATGTATTTTCATTTGGAACAAAAAAAAAAAAAAACAAAACAAAAAAAACCCCAACAAAACAAACAAAAAACCAAAAAAAAACCCCAAAAAACAAACAAACAAAAAAAAAAACAAAAAAAAACCCAAAAAACCCCCACCATTAATAAAATTATTGCTAGGGGGGAAAAAAGCTAATAGAAACAGAAATTACCTCCCCAAATCACAGTTTAATTTCACAGTGTGGTTTCCACTACTTTCTCCAGGTAGCCATCTTACTAGGATGGAAAATCTATGGATTTTCTTTGGGATGAAAGAGATTTGACATGTACTGTTGCTTCAGTTGGTGAGAACTGAATAATTCAATGTAACCATGTTTATTGTTTGCCAATTGTTGTGCTGCTAGGCCTGAGAATCTCACCCTTGTAGAAAACAAAACTTATGAACTACTGAGCTCATTGATAGCTTGGAAGCATTGCATTTATCCTGATCTTTGTGCCAAAAAACTTAAGTCCTTACATTCTGGAGGCACTGTTTATGCAATATCTCACTTCCAAACTGAAATAATTCACTCTAGATGCTGCTCTTAAAGAAGAAATTATGTGATTTGTACCCAGTTCTGCATGTATTTGAAAACACTTGGAACAAACTCAAGAGTTCCACTAGTCCATAATCCTATTCCTGAAAATATTAGTGGCCAGTACATGAAATCCAAGCATTTCATCATGCTCTAAAACTTTTTTCCTACAGTGACTGCATAAATTTACTTTAACACATTTAATACTGCTTAGGCAAGAAGTAGGGCAGACAACTGAAATAGCAAAGTCTGGAGCATACTGAACCAGAAATTGAAGGATCCCCACACTTTAAAGCCCTTTGCAACTGTGACTACCACAGTAGAATTGTCCTGGGGATAAGAAATAGTCATTTATGCAAAAGGCAGTAAATGCTTGATGGCAAAAGTTCCATGTCTTACAGAAATACCCAAATGATTGAACTTGACTAAGCTGAAAGGTGGGCATTTGGAGAGGGAGATTCCCTTCAGTTTGTACAACCCTAGGAACAAAGCTCTGCCACTTCCAGAGCTGAGCTCTTTGAGATCTAGCTTAGATAAGTCAGCATATTGACTTCATTAAATAAATTAAATTACATAAATTAAACCATAACAATGCCCCAAAATAGCACTTCTATGTCAGCCACATAAAGTGTATTCCAGATTTTCTCCATGTGCTGCAATACTTCAGAGCTCAGAATAATGGCCTTTCAGCATGAGTACATTACAGAGACAGGCACAGGCAAAGACTCTTGTCACCACCTTTTGTGTAACCCAAAAAGAACTGCTTATCTCTTGTTTACAATGAAAATCCTTAATGAAAGAGCACAATTTACAACACACAAATGAAACAGGCTAGGATCAGTAAGAGATAAATAACGTTTTGTAATAAATTCTTCATCTCCAGTGTTTAGTACATCTACGCTGGTCACGCATCCCCTTCATCTTTCAAACTCAGGAGGACACATAAGGGGTAGCTCCCTTCTGGGTCCGGTATTTTCCATAGCACGCATCAGTAATGCCTTGAGCCATGCTGCATAAACCTGAAAAATAGATTACTTAGGGATTTCTCTGGTCTGTTGCAATGAGGACTCTTCCCCTTTGTTTTAATGAAACCCATGCACACTCCCTTCACCATGCAGGGAGATGGAAGCCTGGATTAGAACAACTATCCCATGACTTCACAGGGAAGTTACAAAGCCTTCAACTTGTTCCAGAAGATATTTTTTCTCAGAGCAAACTAAATGAAAATATGAGGCTCTCCAAACTGTCAGGGCTTTTTTTGTCCTAGACTTGTATATCTGGGTCATACAGTCATGTAACATCCTTGGCTGTGATCACAGCTATTGATTGCAGTGCTGAAAGTGACAGAATGAATGCTATATAATACCAAAAGTGCATGAAACACCAAGAAGGGTAGACCAGGTCAGTCTTTAATTGGTAAGCACATGCTTGCTGAGAGCAACAGCAAGAACACTGCCCTAAAAAATGAAGACTTTTTAATGATAAAGAAGTTAACATCTCAAAAACTGATCTCCCAAATGAAAAAAAAAAAAATAATAATACAATTATTAATAAATGTTAATATTGTATGTTATGTTAGTATTATAAATTATAGTATTTTTCTCTTGCATGCACAGCCAAGAAGGTTAGTTTAAATTATTTTCTAAAATAGGTTATTTAAACAGTATTAAATCCTTGGGCTTCAGCTGCTGCTGATCTGTTTGATTTTCATTTTGTTTCAACAAAGGAAAAAAATGTTTCCATAACAAACAGATGTCTGACCAGTGTTAGTGATAGAAGAATGGTCCTATTTCCAGTTCTCAAATGTTTTGTACTGGTCTTTCCCCCAGAGGTCCCTGGATGCTCTGTTGCTTTCCAAATTGATGTTTGTCTTCTATAGATTTGAGATTTGATTCATTGATTGCTCTGAAAGTGAGGGGCAAGGATCAAAAATAGTGTTTTGGGCTAAATAAGATCAAATCATTCGTGGTAATGGCTTTACAGGCTCAGTGGCCCCAATCACAAAGGCAGTTTTGTGCTAGGCTTACTTGACAGCTGGTGTGCAGCTTCCACGTGTTGGATGATAGCAACATCTGAAAATAACTAATTTATGGATTACAGTCATCTGTGATTTTGAATAAAAGTCAGAGCCTACTAGTAGTCAAATATTTGGGGTTACCATTTATACAAGCACTTTCACTTGAGCTGTAATACACAGCCGAAGTGTCACACAGGTGACACGAAAACTCAAACAAAATAACTTCGCCAATAACAAAGTCTTTTAGTTATGCAGAGTATAATGAAAATAGAACTCGCTACTTGTAATATAATGTTGATTTCTTCAGAGCTTTATCATGTAAAGCATAATTTCTGTCAAAATTTTAGTATCAAGGGTTGGACAGAATGGACTGCAGCCAGAACTATTGTGATTTAGGGGCATATTTTTATTATATAATTAAAATAATCACAAGTAAAAATCGAAGTGTGACTTTAAAATGCAAGATCAACAAATATAATTCATTAAACCTGCAACTAAACTAGCCATTCTTTACATAAAAGTAGTAGAAAATGAAAATCAAACAGCAGCTTGGGCACCTGTTAAAATTGGTTTGTTCAAGACAGAGCTCTCATGTTTCTATTAATTATGCTGCATAAACACAAGCAGCACTGATTAGAGACAATCTGCTGAACACACTATAACAATGGCACAGTGGCATCTAAATGCTTTATTTTGTCTGTATTACCTCAGGGTAATGAATTGTAATGTAAAGAGCTGATGAGTAATTAAACTCATCAGCTGTGGATTCGGAGATATTTTTAGTGTCATATGATGGAAAATCCTCTCAAGAGTAGTAGAGGATGTAGTTTCACAGCATATATTATATTGCTTAACAGGTCCCATGAGGAAGCACTTCATACTGTTCCTAAATGATGAAATTAGGAGTGAGTACTGTATTGGTCTTCATTTTTTATTTCTTCCCTGCAAAGGTTCAAGAACATTAGAGAGCTTCTTGGTGACCTAAAGCCATTCTGCTCACTGAGTGCCAACTGGGATACAGCAGCTCTTTTGCCCACAAAAAACACATACATGTCATCAGATTATGTTATTAAAATAACCAAGGTCCATCCTAAACTCTTTTCATTGCTCCAAAGTATTCCTTCTAATTTCCACTTGAAATTAATCCAAGACTAGGGTATAAATTTTTGTTTCTATATCAGCCTTTAATGAAACAGCAAAATTCCTTCCTTGTTCTGAACTTCTCAAAGCAATCAGACAGTGCAATCGCAGACCCTTGGGGCTTCCAATCTGCTGAAACTTCAAACTCTTTTGAATTTCACTTAAATGAAATACTCTCTTGACCCCAGGTGGACTTTTCACTACATACTCCATTCCTACATATTCACCAGCACTCCAGGTAAAATCTTTCTAGTGCTTTCTACCACAATTAAATTTTATTCATCTCAGATGAAAATACCTGCTCTCAGGCATTCTTGGATTTTTTATGATTTTTTTTTTTTTTAATCTAAAGAAAGTTAAAGAGGGCAACACAGTGAGCAATTAATATGCTTCAGTCCTTTTCCTAATGAGGAAGTTGGAGCTTTCAAAGAAAAATCCTTTTGATTAGTTTCCAAAAGCTTGTCTATACACCATCTGTTGTATTTTGTCCAAGTTCTACCAAGAGAATTTCTTAGAGCATCCAGATCTGATAATACAGTCTTCTGTTGTACTGACATTGTTCCACATTTGGGCATTACAGATACAGTTTGGTGGAGTGCCCTGAAACGAGTATTTATTACAAACTATAAATCTAGGAAATGTAGAAAGGACACTGTAAGCAGACAATAGAAAATTGTGCAGGGTAGACTGACACCAGGGGCTACAAAACGAGCTGCACCTACTGCAAACAGTGATTTACCATCATGGCAATCAACAATCAACAGTAATCTGCCTCTTTTGGCACCCTGACAGCATGCAGCAATGATAATTTTAAAAAAACAAAAAACCCCCATAGAAACCAATTACTATTTTCTTAAGCAGGAATGTCAATGTATGTCTGTTTCTAGATCCTGATCATTCTACACTTCAGCTTCTTTATCCAGCCTGATGCTCCCTTCATATTGCTTTGGGGACTGTCCCTTCTCTGTTTTACTCAGCCAAATGTCTGCCAGAAGAACTAACAGTGAGAGCTGATGCTCTTTGCCTTCTATACCTGAAATGAATGATTAATTATTTCAGACATTATCTACCTCAGGCTTGGAAATCCTCCTAAAGTTCCAAATAGCCTACTAAGCCTTCACTTCTTTCATACTGTGTCTGTGTTCCAGATTGTGTCTCAGAGCAAAATTATGATGGCTTGGTGATTCAGCAGTTTAGTTCCAATCCTTGAACTTTGCAATCTCCACTGTGCTATGCAGTTTTGGTCTGTTTCTCACTATTTTGTCACCATCCAGGGAAAAACAGCTTCTTGAGGAGCAGGTGACATTCCACATTAGTGGGTAGGGCTAACAAAAAGGAAATCTTCCCAACACAAGGAACTCTGCATTAGTGCTGAACAACTTCCAAACTGCAGTCGTGTACCATCCACCTTCTAATATAGAATACACCTTCCTGTATTTTTGTTACACCTTTATCATTACTTCTGCATTGACCCCCCACACAGATGTTGCAGATATTGTCCTGTTCTTACAGATTCTATTTATCCATTTATCTTGCTTTGTTTCTTTGTTTTTGGGGGTTTGATCATTCCACAGAAAATCACTAGAAATCTTCTATTGCTGGTTGATCCTGGGCAAAACATTCAGTCTTTGTTTTGAAATCACCTTACCTGGGAACAGGATCAATATTTCATAGTATAGCTGAGTTCTTAACTGTGTGAATAGCACCATTTAAAACCAATGCATGAGGCATTTTTGTGATATTCTATTTAGAGAACTCTCACCAGTGAGATGGTGTTTCCATCTGTAATAGCCTCACCATGACAGAAGAATAAAACTGACTTTCTGACAGTGGCTCTTCCCTGACCAAAGCACATTTTCCAGGCAGAAAACACATATTTTTCAGTTCTTCAAGCAGAAAGGACTTCACATCACATCTTTGCATGAAACTGAAATAATAACATGCTTCGTTACACTGCAGTATTGAGAGACTATTAAAAACAAAAGTACATTTTAGTGCATGTATATGCATTAACTATATTGTGATTCTTCCTCTGCTACATAGAAGAAAAATGTGCTAAAAAATGCACATGGGTCACTGCATACGGTAGATGAAGCATGAGAATGGGAGCTGTGTTCCTCTGCATCCTGATCCTAGCTTTGACAATCATCATCTTGCTTCGGGCAAATCACTTGGAACTCTTTGGTTGCAGCCTCTCTATCTTCAAAATAATTAAAAATATTTTACTGTAAAAGGCTTTCACCATAAATTAAATGCTAAAGGAACTATTATGTCTGAATTAAAAGGAACTGAAAACAATTTTTAACTGCACATTCTGAGCCAAACTCAGTCCAGTGGTAACCAAATGTAATCCAGATGAAAAACTCCAGGATTTCATTAAAAGCCTCACAAAGTCTTTTATTTGACTGCATAAATGGACAGAGCAACACCAGGCCCCAGATGCTCAGCTAATTAAGCAGGTTTACAGGGAAATAAGATTATAAATTGATGTGCCGGGTAATAGACTTACAGCTGATATTAACATCCATGTGTGTGTGAGAGATAAGAGTTTAACATTTCTGACATTTCATCACAATAGCTGTGCCTTCCCATTCTGCCACTGGGTTTTTCCCTTCTCTGCAATTTCCCCAGTTTCTCACATATTCACAGACTGCCCTGTCAGAAGGCAGTGCTATGTGTTCATGACTCATGGAAAAGTAGAATATTGGTCATACAGGACACTGCATCTCAGTCAGACAAGGAAGTAAAGAGCACACAAGCATGAAAGCACTTGCAGACTGCAGAAGTCTGGGGTTATATATCCACAGTCCCACTGATTTTTGCTCCATTTTATTTTGGAGAGCTTTCTTCATTGCAGCTAGCATAAGATCTATTTACCTACTTCAGTTTTTAAAGGGTCACCTTTTCCCTGGGATAGAAATCTGAAGTCCCACTTTATTTTAAAAGCTTTAAAATGGAAGAGTGGCAGTGTGGTTCTGCTGGAGTTTTATTGATACATATTTTTTACTTAAAAATACATGGACAAAAAAACCACATGTATTTTTAATATAAATTACATTTAAAGGGTAATAAAATCAAGAGGAAGAGCAACATGGACTAGATTTCCCTAAAGAATTGTAATACCTGCAATTCAGGCTTTATCTCTCCTGACACAGCTTAAATTGAAAAAAAAAAAAATCTGCGCAAGCTATTACATAAATCTAAGAAATAACTGCATGATAAAAATCTAACTGCAACCCACAACTATCTTAACCACTATGAAAAACATATGTTTGACATAAAAATAACTGGCATTATGTTACCATGAAATGAAATCTCAGTATAAGTCATAGTTAATTATACATTCAGGGGAAAAAAGTGAATAATTTAACCCACATCTCAGAAAAACTCCTAAGAGCGAAGCAAAAAGCATCCATCAATCCATTGTATCCCTACAGCATATTTCTGCACAACCATAAAAGGAATAAGCAACCAAAAGCCTTATTCTTTACTAATTGAAGGATACATCAAAACTCTAATTAAAAATGTTCTGAACCAGATGATTACTCTAAGGTGTGCCTCAAGAGTACTTTAAGTCCCAGCAAAGCTTCCACGTAAGTTTGGGGTTGAGTTTTGGGAGCAGGGTGGTGCAGAAGCAGGAAAATGCCACGTGAACTGTCCAGCCATGGTTTGTACTTTAAACAGGACCCATGCTGTCCTTTTGTTCACTGGGATTTCTTAAGCATCTCATTGATCACTGAGATTCTGAGCATCTTAGTAAGTTTTGTTTTAAAGAGAGCAATTTAGATATGCATTTGTTCATGAATACCATAGCTATCAAGCCATTGAAATTATCCTCCTTTGAGACACAAGTTAGTACTTTTGTTCATCTATCCCTCCTCTGATTAGAGACCATTTGTTAATGGATCTACACATCTGGGATCCTTTTGGTCAATGGTGAAATGGGATCCTGTCAATGGCTTTTTAGCTATTCCCACAAAGAATCTGGTTTTCTATTTTATATAACTTCATAAGCAAACTTCTAATTATTTATGTGATTATAAGTTAGAAGATTTCATGGTTCTTTTGTTTACATATGTGTAATTGTAACTGTGGCTAATTGCTGTGGTCCTGAGGAGATGAGGAAAGTCGTTTTATTATCTACATTCATGACAATGATCAACTCATGTATAGGAAAGAAAGGCTTTACTTTCAGCTCATGTGGAATGTCTGGGATATTCAATGTGAATTTGGTCTCAACTAAATCCCAAATTAAAGAATTGTTTCCAGATTCTGGAAACCAGAAGACATAGCCCAGTTCAGTGGAAAGTGTAGCTCTTTGCTGCACAGGAGATCCAATTTAACATTCCTGACGGTTTCCCCTGGCATAAAAATCTACTATTTGCTTAATGTGATTATAGGATTATGGTATTGTATTTTGTATCTGAGAATTTACTTGGGTTTTCAGCTTTTAATCTATGACCTAACTGAACAGAAGTAATTTCCTCTTCCCCAAATTTCACTCATACCGTCTGCACCACTCATCCTCATTCGTAACATGTTCTAAAATCAGTACATTTGCTGATCTTACCTGTGTGGAAAGGTTTATTTCCTGATCTTTTGTAGCCTCCAGGATTTAACGGAATACAAATCACACACTACAGTGTTGAATTGTGCTAATAAGAATAGGGATTCTCAAGAACACAAGAGAGAAACCCCTTACCTGGTGTTAACATGTTGAGATAAAATATCTCAACATGTTATTACCACATGATATGGGAACATGAACAATCAATTAGTTTGGTTGTTGCTTTAATGTAAAAAATGTTGCAAAAACCCTTTTCCTTTCATTCTTCATTTTTTTCTAACACCAGATATCATCCCTTATTACTCTCTCATACCTTTATGCAGTCTAGCTACAATTAATGAATCATCATTTGACATGACATCTAAACAAGATAACTCCCAATTCTTTTTACTCATTTGAAACATTTTAGCTTAAGCAATTCAGACTAAAAAGAAGTTTTAAAAAAAAATTATCCAATGAACAAACCGGGTGAAAAGAGAGTCATCAAAGTGGAAAAAACCCAAGAATGCTATTAGGAAAACCCCCCAAAAAATTAAGATGTGCAGTGAAAAGAAACAATCTAGTTCAGGGAAAAAATGCAGAATGGTGCATGTAGGTCAATAGCTTCCAAGGCTTGTGTGCACCTCTATTCCTTTTGGTGGGTCCTTTTTACATATTTTTTTCACGATTTTGTTCATAATCACTTTGAAAAGGGAATAAATTAAAACATGGATAAGGTTTTGCAAACCAGAACTATTTTTGCAACTCTTCCAAAGATAGAAGTAGATTTTGAGATGCCACATAGTCATAAGATCTGCTCACCCTTAATGCAAATACCAAGACCGTAGTCACTGTTCCATCTTCTGAAAATGCTGCAATTATTTTTGGTCATCCTGCAATGCCATCCCAGACAACTTTTAACACATCTGAAGGGGTACATATGCACACACTGTCTTGAAAGATTTGATCAAAGCTCACTAGAATTAGTTGGAGATTTCCATTTGTTTCAATAGGCATTGAATGAGGGCAGCATCATTGGGGGTTTTGAATATTATTGCAATGCTGGATGGATTTTACTTAGCACTTGACATGAAGGGACACAGCCTACTGCAGGAAGCCAAAAGTGGAGATAAACATGTAGGTTTTAAAAGACTTGCTTTCAAAGTGTGGCTTGCTTCGTCTTTACTGCGTTTGAATTATCCTATAAATAGAGAAAAGATGAAGTATAAAATATTAGGCAGCATCCAACCAACCGCAAAGAAAAATGAAACAGCAGTAGAGAAAAGGGAGCATACAAATAAAAACACATAACATGTAGTATACAAATCCTTCCTTGAGTAAGTTTCTTACACAGTTACTCAATTTCAGATATTGGTGTAGCCCTGTGAGCCTGTAGGTTTCTTGATGTTCACACAACATAGCTTCTCAAAGATTAATAGGATACTCATGTTTGACAAGAATTTACTTAATCAATCTATGGATTAAAAGTAAGCATCTTGCCATTCCCATAAATCTGCATTTTAGTGATTAAAATGCTTAGAAGTCAGGATCTCATAAAAACAGAATAGATATTTAGGGAAAGATTTTTAAATGGCAACATTTAGAGATAGGGTATATACATTTAACACTCACTTTTTCATTCTATCAAATGAAATATATAACTTACTGTGCTAATGCACTTTAAGATCTGTTGACAAAAGACACCATTGGAGTTTTTCACATGAAATGGAGGACTTGCTTACAGAAACACCTTTCTTCACTTGTCTCTGTTATGTGCACCCCTCAAACCAGCACCTCAGTCTTCTCTTAGGCATTAGGGTAGTGAAAGCATTGACATTCTTCTTGCACAATCCTGGGTGATCTGGGTCGAGATTTACCATTACATTTGTACACTGCCTACAGAAGCCAACAGGATTATTCAGATTTCAGTCACATATTAGGGAAAATCAGACTTGAGGACAGTTGAAATACAGTAGGGAATGCTGTGAAGAAATAATCCGAACAGTGCAGCACAGAGAGATTTTTCTATAAGAAAAAATTAAGAACGGGGAAAGTATTCATAAAGTTTAAAATGGGTGAATAATTTGGCACATCAGTATGGAGGAGAGAATGGTGCTGTACTTTGAAAAAAAAAAAAAAGGTTATTTTTCTGATTCTTCCCTACCAAGTCCTCTTGTGGCAGCCCAATGGGAGTGCAATCAAAAAACACACAATAGCCATAGAAATGATTAGATATAATGCAGAGGTGAGGGGACACCATTGCAGCTTTACAGACCTCAGATCCCTATTTCAGGTTCCACTATGCTTTTCTTACAAAGTACAATGTTCTTCTGAAGGTGACTGCTGTTACAGGTAATGCTGGCATTCAAGAGCTAAAAGATTCTCCATCTTCTCTCTGCTCACCTGAAGACTCACAGGAATCTGTACCTCTAAGTTCATCACTGAATAACTTCTTTATTAATATAATTTTAATTTAAATTATTTCATTGTTTTTCTTCCACTTTTTCATGTACAGCTCTAAAATTCTAATTTAAAAAATGTCTGTCAGTGCAATTTTTTTTCTGCTACCTACTTATAATTATTCTTTTTACTTTCCCTTTGCAGAAGGAAAAGTGAATAAAGTACATGCCACTGTACCATTGGGAATTATGACAAATCTAGGCTATCTGTAGTACAAGAGATTTTCTTGTCACTTCACCATAACTATACGCAATGAAGAAAATCAAGCTTTTCAGTGTTTTGCAAGAAAATTATAATGAAAGCAATCTGCATTTCAGTTCAAACTACTGTTCTGCATTTTATTCAATTGACTTGCAGAAGAAAATAGAACCCTTTGCTGAAGATTCTTTGTACCATCTTTCTGAGTTTAAGAATGATGCTCTTTTTAGAATTATAGGGAACAGTTCCAGGAGGGAAAACTATAATGGGAAAATGTTGTTCACTGCATCCTCCAAAAAGAGTAATTTTTGAAGAAGTCTGCTGGTGGATACCATAAAATAAGATGATACATTAATAATTTCAACTGGAACAGAGTTATGAGAATAAAGGCATGACTATACTGCTCTTTTTCACTTAAGCAGGTTTAATTGTCATTTAGATGTAATTAAGCTGCCTTTTCTCTCCCCTCTGTTAATATACATATTGTGGAAAAAATGAGCACAGATAGCAGAGCAAAATTATCTACAGTGCTGAGAACAGGGATGGTCCACAATACAACCTGAGACATGACATTCTGTGTTTGGCACATTCCAATTCAGGATGTTTCAAACATTTTATTTGGACTTGCAGTCCAAGTTGTTCTTAGATTCACTAGATGAAAATGGCATCTTTTCCTAATGGAGCCAGAAGCAAAGTCATATGTCAGTTGCCCAGCAGGATTTACTCTCTATTAATGATGATGGAATCTCATTACTCCCTCCTGAAGATTTGTTCTCACCATTATATTAAGTTTTATCATGATCAGATTTCTTATTTCATCACTAAAGGACAACTGAAGTAACATGTATTTACTGTAAATTTTGCTTTCATCTTCTGTCTGGCATTTTAGCACTTTCAATTTTATTATTATTTTATTTTTTAAGTCTTTCTTCAAGTTTAACTTTTTTCTACCTGTTCAGTATCATTTAAAACAGGGCACTTACATTTAATTGAGAAGCACAAGAGAGAAAAATAGGCCTTAATAACTCAGTAAATATATTTCTTACAGTTGAAAAATTCTCAAGGAAAGCAGAAGCTACAAATTCAGTTACTGAACATATTGAATGTCAGCAGCAATAGTAGATTTAAAAAGAAGCATTAATGAAATAAAATGTTGAGGTTTTTTTATCAGTTTGTGATTAGTTGTTCCATTTGTGTTTGATGAGAAACATGACTAGCTCAAACCACCTGCAACCCAGAGCGCCCAGTTCTGTCTCTTGCTCTGTCTATGACCTTGAGGACATCACACAATTTTTCCATTCCCCTCTTTCTACATTCTCTCCCTTGTTGTGATGGATTAGCAGCTGCCTTGAAATAATATATTAATACTTCATGCCGACCTGCTACAGGGAAGATGAATGGTCTGAATAAATTCAGTGGGGTTCTGTCTAGAGAAGCAGACAGGATGAAAATGCCTGTTTCAAGACAGGCATCTCCCTACACAGTACTCTGAAGGAACACACTGAGAACTCTCATTTTTAGTCAGCCTACAAAACTCCTTTTGTATAAAGACCCTCGAGAAAGAAGATTCCCAAAGACCTGAAGCTTCAAAGTTGGTTACTCTCCAGCAAAGAGAAGCAGTAGCTCTTTCTGGGAGTAAGATTCACATACAGAATCCTAATGAGACCATTAAAAAAGCTTCACCTGCCAAAGCCATCATCTGTGCATGGTGAGATTTATGGTTAGGTAGACTTGTAGGACTGCTAGCAAAAAGACTTTTTTCCAAGTCTTTTTTCCTCACTGAATACTGTGTTTCCAGTGTTAAAGAAAATATTACTTTGATGAAGAAAGGCCTTTGCCACACATTCTACCAACACCCGCAATTAAAGTGCTCTAGTAGTCTAGTCAAGAGAGGATAAAGAGATGTACTCTTATGGACAAAGGATTCTCCAGGTTGAAAATCTGGCTATTGAATTGTTTTGGTAGATTGCATGAAAACATCAGAGCTTTGCTGTAAACAAATCTGAAAGAAAAAAGCAATATAATCTATATTTTTTTAATTTAGGGACTATCAGCCAGCTATTGACACTTCAGTTGCTGTAAAAATACAGCAATTTATCAAACAAACTACTCACTAGCAATTGCAAGAACAGAAGAAAAGGAGACAAAGTACCTTGTAGGGGTGTAAAAGCCCACTCATTAAATTGCTACTTCTGGCTCCTGATCAGAAAGTAAAGGCTTTGTCTGGAGTCTCACATGAGCCTCCTGAACTGTTTGATACTGGTTTGAGTACTGTTGGTTTTTTTTTCATTAGCACCTTACCTGGTTTTGTGTGGTAAGCATGTTGCAGCTTACCGAATGCAGAATGCATGGGCAGCTGGAAAAATGGAGTGGAAAAGGAAATATTTATTTCCTCTTATCAATAGAACTTTAAAGTGATGACCACAGATGATAAAGACGGTTTGTATTTGAAAGGAAGCTTGACAGATGTGTGGATTCTGATTCTTGGTCTAAGAATAGTGAAAGAGTGACTTTGCACCCTGGTAATTGGAAAAAAAATGTATAATTCATTGTGTACAGAAATAAGTAAGAAAACCTTTATACCATGTTATCCATCCCAGCTTTGAACCCTGATAATGAAATCCTGTGGAGCAATTACATCTTTTCCTCCACCGCATTTTGAAAGCAGCCTTTCACAGACCCCACCTCATTCTAAGGCAAATCTGTAGGTGTTGCAATTATATAAAGGACAGATTATACCAATATGCTTGTTTGCTAAATTCACTGTAGCTATATATCAAAATTAAAATAAAATGTGCCGTTGACAATATAATTTTATTTTTGTACAGAATTTCAGTCACGTTTTCTTTTACTTACTGAAGTCCTACAGGGTGAGGAAAAGAATCTTAGCAGAACCACTACCACACACCAATATTCCATGGTGTGGTATCCACATCATAACTCAAGACAGGCTTAAGAGTCACTCAGCCATTATGATTTTGTCAAGCACTGGTCAAGGTCATCTTCATTGAGCTGTTCCTTCATTTTCTGAGCCTCTCAGTTTCCAACATAAGAACTAATTATTGTGGAAGTATTAAGGATGATCATGAAAAACACTGTAATTACAATTGTGCCTCTTCTGATATGTGTTAGCTACCTCATCTTCATAAAAATAAACTAAAAACCAACCTTAAAAAAAAATAAATTAAAACTTCCCTTTTAAAATGACAAGCCTGCAAAGAAACCTAGAACTAAAAATAATTCACAGAATTTTTTGCATCAGAAAACAAAACAATCAGAAGAAAAAGAACAGGAATGAGAACTTTTAAGGACATTATGAGCATAGACAGGCCAAAATTAACTAGCTCTATTGCAGTATGAAACCAGTATGCGGTGGTTAGGTGGAAGAAGTATGTTACTTTTGGGACATAGCTGCCAAAATTCTGTTTTTTCCAGTTTCTATCAAGTCCGCATAAAACCCAGAAGACATAAGCCTTTCCTGTACTTAAACACAAATGAATGAATTATAAGTGTACAAAATAACAGTCAGTATATATAAAAAAGACATTCATAATTTTGACCTAAAATGAAGTCTACCCTCTGCCCACACACAAAAGCTTCAGAGCTGTTACATTTTATTTCTCCAAAGAGAAACTAAACCCCCAATTCACATGCTCAGAACGCAACATTTTTATTTAGTTATGAGTTGAAGAATCTGCTATGCTAAAATTAAATTAAAGGAACAGTTTTATTAACTATCATGGGGTGTTTACAGTGTGAATCTAGGGTAGAACAGTATCTTTCCCTCTAAGAGGCAAATAAAACAGGATCAAGCATTAAAAAAAAAAAAACCTCAATTAGCTACACTACTGTGATACCTGCATTTGTCCACATCTAGCATCACTCACCATCTGTGGTTGGCCTGAATGTCACTTCTGCATAAATTATGTTAATTTGCACCTTAACTACTTTTTATAGCCCTGTGTCTCCACAGCAGAGCAAATCCAGTCTATCTGCTCCAGTTTCTGTTCCTTCTTTTCATCTCTGAACCTTTCTTTCCATCTCCTGTGTTCATCTTTCTCTATCAAAAAAGCTTCTTCCTTCCTTTTTTACCTTTTCTTGGATTTGAAACAATCTGCTTCTGTTCTCTGTACCTTATAAAACCTGAACTACAGATTGACATACTTTATCTGGTTTTACATAGATTTTTAAGACAATGAAAATATGGTTTTCAATGCATGCTAAAGTCCTCTGTACATGTATAATTGTTACTTCTAACTTATTACTATAGCTACAGTACATATAGAATCCATATTTCTTCCTGGTCATGTTTCATATCTTTTATCATTCAGTTTATTTTCAAGATTTTCCTCTAACTGGATATTAGTGCAAAGATGTGATTATAAAGATAGAGGTTTTGAAATCCCTGATATGCCAGCCATGACAAAACTATCTTAAGAGCACTATTTATGTATACCCTGCTCTTCATACAAACCTTGTGACCAACTTTCTGCACAAACCAAAAAAAAACCCAATCATGCTATAACCTGTTCTATAAAATCCTGTCCCTTTTTCAGCATATTATGTTCTTGTAAGTACTCCAATATTTTTGCAAGATTGAAACAGGCATGTTTTCAATGCACTTTTCTTCTATATGCTTCGTATCTTCTGCAGTCCCAAATGCAAAGAATTCTTTTTCCAGCCATTCTACAAAGACCCTTCTTCTGTAAATTCTGGTGGATACAACTCTTGTAATAAATATTTTCATTCTGCTTATAGGGTAATTTCTACAGGAATCTAACCTACCAGCAACACAAATTTACAGCAATTTAACTGTATATTCAGGCCACAAGTATAATAACTCAATCGACAGGAGGAGCCCATGCATCCCATGTATGTACCCACCCACCCCTATACCCCTCACCTGGCAGTCTGAAAAAATCCTGTGCAAATCAATATTTTGACTGTCAAATGTTTCTTCATCATAAGTAGTACACACAGAGCCCCTCTCAAAACCCTTAAAAATTATTTATTATTACCAAAGCTTTTTCATGTATGAAAAGGTAAATTTCAGTCATTCAAGAACTGCAATTACAATCTGCAGAAGGATACTTGAATGAACATACTCTGAAACTGTACATTAACAATTAGAAGATAATGATGATGATAACAATACATTGAAAATCAAGAATAAAAGAAAAATAAATAAATAAGAAAGTTGGACGATAAAGTACAGTAATTTCACAACTATAAGGCGTACCGGATTACGAGGTGCACTTCTAGGTGTCAGCAAATTTCCAAACATTTTCCATATATAAGGCTGTAAGGGTAGGTCCGAAGATTTCCTGATCTGCCTCACAATCATTGTCAGAGACTGAGACCCTGAGACCCTGAGACCCCTGGACCCCACCTCTCACTCTGGGCAGGAGATCTGCTCTGGCCAAGGTGGATGCTCACCAAGGGACTGTGTAGAGGTCTGTGTGCTGTACTGTCACAGTACAATGGACTCGGGCAGGTACAGGGCTAGAACAGCCATACTTTCTGCACCTGATTCTTGAAGCCATGGTCCTCTGAACACAATAGTCCATAAATCTCCCCACCTTTTGGC
>PYHW01009386.1:730807-762111 GCA_013186435.1 Turdus rufiventris
CTGAGCCCTGCCGAGCTGCGTGGGGCCGTGTGAGCCAGGCTGAGCCCGCTGACCCGCTGCTCGTGGCTCAGTTCGCAGCTCGCACTTCCATGTTGTCCGCAAATTTCTGAACTTTGTCCATATAAAAGTGCACCGGATTATAAGGCGCACTTCTGGGTTTCAATCAAAATTTTAGGCTTTAAGGGGCGCCTTATAGCCGTGAAATTACTGTAGTTGATGTTGCCAAAGCTGATCAGAGTTAACAAGGCTGTGTTTTAACTTCTTTGGGAAACTTTAAAATAAATTATTCAGTAAACATAGGGATGAAAAATGAAGTAAACTATAAGCTGGGGATCTTGCCAGAACTCCCTTGTATTTAAGCCATGAGCTCAACAAATTACCTGGAAACACAACTGGAACATGTTCTAAGTAGAGAGCCTTAAGACAGTTTGCATTTATTCCTTCCAAAACAGGACAGCGACTGTCTTGGAAGCTGAAAAAGTGTTTAAACAAGCACAGTTATTATTACACCTCTGCCAACACCATCACTGTCTTCCAAAGAAAAATAAAGAGCAAGTTGAATCAAGAAATACAGGTCTTGAGCCAAGTCTTAGAAAAGTAAAGTTACCAGTTTCACTGACACCAACAACTTCAGTTTTGATCCATTAACTTTAATAAAAAGTAACACAAACACTATTTGTTCATTTGTATCAGTATAGCTATTCATTACCATTTAACACATGCTTTGAGACTGTTCTAAGTTTTTAACAGATAGATTTTGCAAATAGATTATTGCAAAAATGAGGAAAAATATAATTTATCACAGTACGGAAAAGCGTAATTAAATAATAACTTGGATTTTACATGTATCTTATTCCATGTAGTAATACACTTCAAGTATTTTAATTTCTATACCAATATCAGAGATGTAATAACTGTGAGCAGTTTTACTGTGATAAGGAGTTATTCTGAAGCACCCAAAGAGCCAGAGGAAATTACATATATAGATGGCATATAGTAGCTAAATGACTTTGTAATAATTCAAAGAAAATCTTCTAAGACTGAAAGCTTAATATACTGGTCTGCTTTTAAAGTGATGCCAATAATGTAAAACTTAAAACATTCCTACAGAGCACTGTACTGTGAGCCTCATAGCAGCAATATTATCATTGAGATCATTTAAAGGATATAATACATTTCCCAAAAAAGCCAAGGGGAAAAGGTCACTATCAATACTGACCCTAGAGAAATTCAATAAGGTGTCCATTTGTAAGAGAAAATTTAACTATCCACTACAGTTTGTCAAGAGCTCTGACAGATTCTCAGTCTTTCCAGTGGATAAACTTAGACAGGGTTTTCCTCTAATATGATATATTTCCAGCTGAAATGCAAGTCTTGTGGTTTAATCCCCAACCAGCTACGAAGTACCATACAGCAGGATGGGGAGAAGAAGCTTCATTTCCAGGTCACAAAATAGTCTGGGTTGGAAGGGATACATAAGGATCATCAAGACCAACTCTTAGGTGAATGGCCCATGCAGGGACTGAACCCACCATGTTGGTGTTATTTGCATCATGCTCTGACCAAGTGAGCTATTTCCATCAAGTTAAGAAGTTTCATAATTGAAATACTGAAAAACAGAATAATCATTGCAAAGAAAAGGGAGGTTACAAAAAGAGAGGTAACAACAAAGCCAAAGGGGGATGGGCAACAAAAAAATGATGCACAATTCCACTGCTCATCACCAGCTGGCCAGTGCCCAGCCAGCCCCTGAACTGTGATCAGGCCCTCCTGGCCAACTCCTCCCAGTTTATGTACTGGACTCAGCCTTCTATGGATGGAAACCCCTTTGGCAGTTCGGGTCTCTTGTGCTCACTGGCAGGGAATGGGACACTGAAAAGTCCTGGATTTAGGGTAACAAACCAAAACATCACCATGATATCAACGTGGTATTCTCACACTGAATCCAAAACTCAGCTCTGTACTGCAATTTTACTGTACATATTTTCTCCCATATTCAATACTATGGGTATTATCTAGTTTTGAGATCAGTGTCTCCTAACATAATGAAGAAATTTAATGTCAATAATACATATGATGTCACATAACACAAATAGATATTTCTAATTACAGGCAGATGATGTTATGCATAATCTGTAAAATGTCCTTGAAAAACTTGCATGATTACATATAAACTTGAAAACAAGAATAATGTATCATGGCACTAGTGTTGTAGCACCTGAGTCTTCCACAATACTGCTTTCTGCTGAAGTAAAAAGAGAACCAAATACATCAGCACAGTCTTCCTCCTCAGCTTTTTATCACAAAATCTGTAACACTGCCTTAGCCAACACAACAGGATAGGAGTTGGAAAAGTGCAAAACTTCCTGGGCTAAACCATGTCAGGCTTTGAGGTATTCATGGCCTGACTTGCACATAAAAGTGAACAAGAAGCTGATGCCATGTTTCGATACCAATATAAAATCTATAAAAGTTGCTGCTTATGAAAGCCAGTACTTCAAAATCCTTCTTGTAGCAGATGATGTTCTGTAGGCTCACTTGGTAAGGGGAGCAAACATAAGGTTTACTTTCACATACCTCTCCGTGTTGACTCCTCCTCATCATTTGAAACAGTAGGAGTATGTGTCATTATCTGCTCAAAAAAAATCACCCATGATCTGTACAAGTATAATAATACATTCTCATTTCATTGTCATCACAAGGAGATTGTAGGTGTGCATAGAGGTGCGTTGTATAGCAACAGTTGTTTCTCTATGCAGTGTTGGCATTTAGTGTAGGATGCTTTGAAGGGTAATCTCAAGAGCCAAGAGGAGCTTTTTCTGCTTCAGCTGAAGTGCTGAAATTTTATATTAAGCAGGATATTGGTATCAATACATGTGAGTTAAGCCATTCTATTCCCATGGTGGTCCTGGGAAGCTTCACCACCTTCTTTATCTCTAAGATGCTCTTGCAGATGTGTTAGAGGCTTAAAGCCTTAAAGATTCTAAAGATCACCCTAAATGCCACATGTTATTTCTTGTCACTTATTGCATGCATGCGACAGTTACAGGTTTCACTGAAATGTCAGCCATTTCCCTTCATCTGATGCTTCTCTAGACATTAGCTTAACTCACCTGCTACCTAAGTAGGGAAAAATTCCTGCATTTGCTGAAGAGCAAAAGTGAAACCTGACTTTGTCTCTCGTGAACAGCAAAACTAAAACCTGAACATTTCTCCTTGAACTGGTACAATGTCAAATGAAGTTCAAAATTCTTCCTAAGATGATAAAGTTACTACCTGATTCCCTAGGACACCTTACAAGGGAAGTAGGACACACAGCTTTGATACAACATTGTCTCCTGGAAAAGACAGAACTGAAAGAAGCACAAAGAGCATACTAATTCAACCTTTCTCTGGCTCCAATCCACCTCTGGAACCAGTTATCCATCTCCTGTTTCTGCATTCAGAAATCAATGAACAGGTCACCACAATGGCTGTGTGCTGTACAATTTTCTAAGTATCTGTATATTTGTTATGTTTGATTTATGATGTTTGGCACTAAAATATTTTGGCTGACCTGACTTTTCAGAAAAACGTTTGAAACATTTTACAAAAATGTGGTATGTAACATCACTTTTTAATAAAATAGTTGTATTATAAATTACTGGCAAATCCATTTACCTTTTTGCATCACCACAAATTATGAAACAAGCTGATTTTGTTGAATTCTTATTGCAGCCTCCAGTGATGTGATAGGGAATTTTGTTAAGCCAAGCTTGAACCTGTGTCCTGTATGGTTACAGAGGCAATCTTCCACATCCAAAAAAGACTGAAAGGGATTGAGAATTAATCCTGTCAATATGGTTCATGTAGACTACCACACATTAGCTCATCCTTAATGCAGTCAAGTGTATAGAATGCCACAAAGAGGGTGAATCCTCCTGTGGTCCATTTCAGGCTTCATAAAATCTCAAAGATTTCTGCATGGCACCTCAGGATAGGCAAAAATTGACTGAGTCCCCTGTTGCTGAGCTCCCTTCTGTGCCTCCACAGAGCTGCTGCTGTAATTGTACAGACATATCACATCACCTTCAGCATCTCTTTGGCCCTGATGAGTATCTAGTAAGAGGCACTAACATCTCAATCTACATAGTTCTGCTTCTTTCCATTCTTTTCCTACTCACTCAACATCACTCTTGCAGAGCAAGAACTTGATCTACTTTCCAATTACGCAACTTATATTTTACCACCATACTGCCATAAGCAAAAACTCCTTGAAAAGTAAAACCTTTCATATAATAAATTGGAACTGCTCTCTTTGTTTGGTTTGGTACATTTTCCAAAACATTCACGTACAACAGAAAATAATCATAACATTCAAAATAACACTGTAAATATTCAGCTGCTCTCCTAAGGGTACAAAACCACTAAAAAAAATATTCAGTTGCATAAATTATTCATCCATTCTGAAGTATATACTGTAGAGCATATCAAGCTGAGCTGTGCTCAATAGCTGTAGGATTTACAGACACCAGTGAGAGAGCAGCTTGAAAACTTGCTCTAGGTACCTATAGCAACCATCAATAATACAAACGTCCCCAAACAACCAACATTCCTGCAATTTTTTAAGTATATATGAAACTTGGTTTTTAACAAAAGGTACTGGGGGAAACAAAATGTACTGGGGTACTGGGGGAAAATCTTATGGCAGAGAAAAAAAAAAAAAAAAAAAAAAGAAAAAGAGCTGAAAACAGTCTAAGGCAAATATATTCGGTGGCAAAAGCATACATATTCCTGGAACAGGAAGGCAAGTGGCAGATTATTAACATGAAGTGGTGACAGCATGATGCTATGTGAGTCAAATTGCCTGTTATTGTTGAGAATGCAATTAATTTTGTAAAGTGTTGTGCTAGGCTGACAGACAATTATCAGAAAAGTTTAAGAACTCGATCAAGTGCCAGAAAATGGCAGTGAGTGGAATAGAAAGTGTTGAACTGCCTGATTTCAGAGAGAAAGATTGGCAGGAGAAAAACAAAAACAAGAGACAAATTNTGTAGGATGTGACATGCCTTTTTGTGTGACATTTTCTGCAATGCATCTGCTTCTTAATTATTTTTCAGAAGAGAAGCCCATTCCCAAGGCCAAGTTTCAAACAAATAAATAGTTGTCTTCTCTGTCTTTCTCAGAAAATTGATTGTACAATACCAGTTCTTCTGAAACTTAAACCTGTGGAAGGGGCTGACAGTTGGTCTGTGAGCCGGAGGAGTGAGCTGACAGAAGAAGAAATTGATAAGATTTGTGTTTACCCGTGAAAGGAAAAAGAAGACAAGGTCACTCACACAGGAACTCAGAACAGAGAAAAACACCAGACACCTGCACTTAGAAAAACGAAACTATCTGTTTGTAAAATCCTTGCAAAAAGTCTGCCCAAAAACGGTGACACTGGCTGCTTTGTACCAATGAACACACAATAAAAGAACATTTTACCTGTTGCTACATGTTGCTTTGTGTGTTGCGTCCATCCCAAGAGGGACATAAACCTTGACTTTGCTCAGGAGTACCACTGAGTCCTTATTCCATAAGAGAGTTTATTTTAAAAATATTTAGTTTTTCTGTCACTTTCTAAATATCAAGCAATTCATCATTGTCTCTATAGGGCCTTTAGCTATTAAACTGAGAGCTTATTCCCACATCTACCAGTCCAACCACTCTTAAGTACTTTGGACTAAAGTTTTCAATACTTCTCAACCATTCTCAGTAAGAAAGATATTTAAATACAGAACTCCTTCTGATATTAAAAAAAAAAAACAAAAAAACAAAAAAACAAAAAAAAACATTGTCAAAAACGACAGTTTGTTCCTTTCCATTTTAGCAAAAGAAAAATATTGTAGCATTTTGGTCTCTTTCAGTTAGTTTTCAAAAAAATTAAGTTTGCCTTTATCCTAAGATATCTTTAAAATGATGGTTTGACCTCAAGAGATTTACTGTGTACTAACTGTGATCTGCTTCCCACTTGTCCCATGACTTTGGAATACTAAAATTTATTAATAATATATAATTTATTGAGAATTAAATCCTTAATCTGCACCATTTTACTGTATGATTCAGAGGGGAAATTCTGCAAACATTGCAGTAACAAAGAGGATATTAAACTGTCATTGACTTGACATTTTCTTATTACTGAATTGCTTAACATATTATATAAGTGTTCTTTCATTGTTGAGATCTCTTTCTTTAAAGTAGGGGTACTTCAGAAAGTTCAGTGATATCTCCTTCTGATAGTTTTGAGATATAGGAAAGTGAAAAAACACCAAACTTTGCAGAAAGGTATCCTGAGTCCATTTTTAAGAGAAAAGCTAATTCTGATCAGAGACTAAAATGAATCACTAAATAACAATTAATTATCCACCAACTGTTCCTGTAACTTAAGCTCTACTGTAACTATTTATCTTCCTTTTTAAAACTTAATAGTAAAACCAAGAAATTACACTTAAACCAAATAAATTATCCACTGAATTGTAAACTGGTTTCTAAAATATTTTGAAAGAAAACTTGTTTTCATTAAACAAAACAGTTGCAGGTCCTGATTTGACAAAGTCTGCTTTGTAAAGCTCTCTTCCAGGAGTCAGGAGGGACTAAATGCTTAAGGAAGTATTTTCTCTGTAAAATTCTCCATCCACACTCTGTGAAGCACTTTTAGCACTGCATTCTTCCAGACATAGGCTGACTCAAATTTACCCAGAGTTTCAGACCTTCTGAAAGCCTTTCTCTGTTAGAGCATGCAGATCCAGAGTGGTAAAATTTTCCTTCAGCTATAAAGAGATGAGGAGAAAGCGTAAGTATATGCAAAACTCAGACAAGACACATTTCACACAAACAATAAACTCCCAAGAACTTTGTCTGCAGCTACTCGAGTTTCATCCTACAGTAATTTGTAGTAATTTAATGGAAAGAAATATGGGTAGAATTTTAACCTTGAGTACAAAGAATCTGGAAGCTGACAGAAGTCTTCAGACTTCCAAAAGCTAGATTTCAGCCATACTGAAGAGACAAAGCTGCCACATAAAATATAACAGACTGGCCTCAACCTGTTTGGGTTGGATTTTTTCCAGAAAAGAGTTAAATAACTTTTTCCAGACATGGTAGCTAAAATTCAGCTAAAACACAGTAGATAAAAGAAAACTTAACTGAAATTCGAGGGCAAAGGCAGTCTGTTAACTTCTGATCATAATTATTTCCTTTCAGGAATGCAGAGGAAAAAGAATGCCAGAGTTTTTGCTAGACTGACCAGGTCCTTAACTCAGTCACACTTTGAAAATGCATAACCAAGAATAACACACAGGACCAAAGTCTCTGGACAAGATTAAACAGAAGGCACTTAAACAAGGATAACAATCAGCACAAAACATTGCGTTGTATAATTGCCGCTTGCAGCATCAAAGCAGAACCGGGGAGATTAAAATAGAAACATTAAACAACAGAAAACAGAAACAAATATGGAAAACCTGTGGTTTTCAAAAAGCCAGGACCTTGAAGATTCATGAAATGTGTATCCAAGGCCCTCTGGATAAGAGCAGGAAGAGTGCCCTTCTGATGTCTCTGATGCTACAGAGTACTGACAAATCTTTTTCTGAAGAATACAATCATGAAGTGTGTCACAGGGAATTGTGAAGCTTGAATCCTGACTTCTGTCACACAGACATAAATGCAGAGAAATTCCATTGACTATTGCTGTGAAAAGAAACGATCTACTAAAACTCTATCTAAAAATACTAACTCTAAAAGACAGGAGTGGTTAATAGCAAATTGACATACATCAGCTGAGTATCAAGAACAAAGAGAACTAACAGCAAAAATAAGTAGAACACATACTTAAGAACTAAACAATCCTATTGAATAATATGGGATTGTCTTTTTTCATTAAAAACCAGTTGACACACTAAGAAATCAAGGTTTTTGAAACGATGGGCATGTCCAAAAACTGGAATAGAGTCCCCGTTACATATTCAGCTTTTGACAGAGTTGCTGTGCAGCTACAGTACAACAGATCTAAGTGTTGACCCACAAGTTATGATCTACCAGAAACAAAATTTGTTTCTATATTCCTACTTTTTGCATACGTGCATCAATCTGAGAATGTGTTTTTCTTAATCTGAGACAACAGACATTTTCCTTCTTTGCATTACACTCATCAGGAGTGTTCACATAGTACTAGCAAAGGGGTTTTTGTAATTTCTGTATCTAGGTTCTATTCATGCATTTTCTATTAAATTAAAAAGTGTCAAGCCACTTATCGACATAGAAGCAGTGGTACAAAATGCTTACAAGTGACTACTCAGGTTTTATAATACAGCACACTTGGACAGTCAAAATTTCATGGGACACAGCTCCTTACCTGCACATATCTGCTGGGCTAATTAGCTATTCATAGGATTTTTTAGTATTGGAAGTATTAGAAAATTCCAATGCATAACCATGATCTAAACATAGCTCAGTGTTGACAGGCCACAGAAAATACAAAGAAGGAATGACAATCTACAGGCAAGAAAATAATAGAACAGTGCTACTGTACAAAGAATTATCCTTTACTTGAGCAGAAAACTATTTAAAATTAAGCATATAACATTTATACTCTTAGACTTGCATGAAGAACATGGTGGCATAGTGGAACAACAGCAGAAGCAGCATGGACACAGCAATGGTAACACATGAATTAACATTTCCTCAAGTACAAATTGTTTCCTCAATGACAAATTGTTCAAAGAAAAATGTTGCTTCCCCCATAACTAGAAATAATTAGAACCAGTTATTCAATTAAGAATATTCCAGTCCTCACCTTATGGAGTGTATGACCATTGCAAATCATTAATTTGTTCAATTCAGAGAACAGTTTTTTGCCACTCTAATAATCAGTGGCAGACAAATAAAAAAATATATGTATTTACTGTCCTACTGAGGCAAAACACACAAACAGGAAATATAAAAAGGAAACAAAAATTAACATTATACAGTAAAGGAACTGCAGTGCTGTACTAAAGGTGGTATTATGGAGGTACCTTTTGTTATGTTGAACTAAAATTTGGGGGGAACAAGTATGTACTTCATAGGGTTTCAGGAATAGTTACAACAAACACTATCTGCCTATTACAGAGTGTTGGAGTGAATCAAAGGCTCCTTTCCTAAGGAAAAAAAAAATTAGATGTTGACACCAGATTGAGAAAAGAAACCTTTCAGGTCAGAGTGAGGTTCTTCTCTGCAGCTTCTTGGCATTAGCAGCTACTTTCTGCTATGCTGACATCCTTGTCATTATACTAAGTGTAACAACAAAAATATTGCTCCCTTTAAAGTCATAATTGAGGCTTGCGGTCTGATAGATGGGTAGATTCCTTCAGCCTAGATCTCCTCAGTCTCTTCAACTTTTACTAGGAGATATCTTGTTCCTCTTAAAATTAGCCTGGTGTTTACTTAAATGAAGAACTGGATGTCTTAAATATTCTGGGCACATCAGAGAGATAATGCCTCCCAAGGTGGCAAAAGCAGCAAATAACAATCTGCTGGCAAGCTGCTCCAAATACATTCCAGGCAGCTTGTCTTGTGAGGAACCTGTAACTTCACTGGAAAGCTAAATACAAGGTCACAAAAGCAGGATTTAATTTTAAAAGCCATTCTAAATTCAAAAAAGGAGACCAACTCATTGAAACTTCAAAAGTTTACCTCTATTCTTCCAGCATAAAGTGAGTGAAATGTATAAGAATTATATTCATGAAAACAGCCAGACACAACAGTAAAGGCGATGTTGATTTTCACTGTTAAGGTACTGTTAGCACTAATGACTGCTAGGATTTTACACAATAACTGTCTTAATTATTGCATTTAAAAAATTCATTAATGAAAACAAGAAAACACTGTCCAGGGAAGTAAATTAGTGCTGGTCCACTGAAACAGTAGTTACACAATGCATTTTATTCCTGCCAGCAGATTCAGAGTTAAGATCTCTCAAGCAAACAGAATCCAGAGGCACAATTGACTTTAAGTACGGGATTATGTTCAGTCCACTATTTCATTAACTTAATCCTGATTTCTAGAACTGGCTTCTTTCACCAAGTCATTCCAGACCACTGAGCTGCTGAGATATACAAAGCTTCTGGAAGTGGCAGTTATGGACAGAAAAGAACATTTTTCACTTGATGAAATTCATGAACCTCCTTAATTTATGCCTCTAACTGAACTGATTTGATTAAAGATTTTTCCCATTTTCTTTTAATTAGCTGGGGCAGCTTAAATTAATTATGTCTTATGTATGGATGCAGTACCAGGATGCTTCATGCAGGAACAAATATGAAATTAAACAAAACAAAAAAAAGTCTAAGGTTTTTTAATCCAAGTTACAAAGAAAGAGGCACTGAAATGTAGTATTGATTTGCCTTCACTGATAAAAATGCAATGCCCAGTTCACCACGTGGCTGTTTGAAAGCTGTGGGGGTCAGTTCTGCACAAAAACCTCTACACCAAATTGTGTCTAATGCTGCTGGGCATGGCACTGAAGGGTGATGCTGTGCAGCCACCAGCCTGGAGCTGTCATTGCTCTGCTCCTGGTGGCAAGGACAGAGTCTGTACAGCACCTGGCTCAGGCACAGAAAGGCAAAAACATTCAGTTATCCTCCACCTGCACCTATTTGAATAAAGCTAAATGCAATCTAGTACACATTTAGATATGGGTATGTTCTGAGTTAATCGATTCCACCAAGCTGTTCTGTCATGTAAACAGAAGCAAAATCTGAACTGTACATGCGATGCCTCTGCTGCTAGAAAAGATGGGGACTCCTCAGGGGCAACTGGATTGTTGAAAGTTTTCGGCGTAGTGCTCCTCGTTAAAGCAGCTAAATCTGCTGACCTAATTTGTCTTTGATGGTTACATCACTTTGTGACAGCTGAGGACAAACCTCACTCCAGTGCTCCTGTTTCAGGCTGTTCAGTACAAGCACTAGTAGGTAACAAGTGCCATGGCTCACAGTCAGGGCTGACAGAGAAGGAGCTGAATACCTGCTTCTTAGCCAGAGCAAAATTTTGCAAGTTGACAAAGAAATGGTGGTTAAAATTTAAACCTCCTATTTATTCAAGAAAAATAGATATGAGGGTATACTCTCCCTCTTTTTGCCCAAGATACAGTATTTCTTTTCTACCAGCCATCACTGGTTTCTTTCTTTCTAACTGGGGAGTCAAAGTTTGAAGCACAGCTTTTCTGTTACTTGCTCCTCCATAGCCGCTATCTTTTTTTTTTATGGGTTCCTTGCTGGATACAGCAATTCTGCTTTACACTGTGACAGTCATGCCACATTATATATCACAGAGCACAGCTTGCTTATTTTGCCATGGCTATTGTAGACAGCTAGCTAATATGGTGAGAAATACTGTGCCCCAAAATAAACTGCATATGAAATTGCTAGGACAGGGGCTGTATGCTAGAACAGTCTTGAATTAAGCTTGCATACCACACTTGTAAATTAGTGGGAAGAAGAATCATAGCTGGCTATTAAAATGTATTGCTTTTAATGCAAGGAACTTTCTTTGTTCTTAAATGCTGGGGTTTTTTCCTTTCAGATTGTATTGAGAACTTGACTTTCCAGACTGTGAAGTTTAAAAAAGCTGACCTTGAAAACACAGTCACATTTATTTCTGAATGTTAGTTTAGCTTCACACCCTGGAAGTGGCTTCCTGCCTTCCAGATTTTGCTGAGCATCGTATGACCAGCCATGCCTGAACTCACTGCACAGCTCCCTTCAGGCCACGCTACAACCATCCAGAATCCATCCACTGACAGCTTGAAATACAAAAAGTGTCTGTTTTAGTAACCCATGCCACGATCCTAATCACCTCTACCCTTCTTCACCAAACAGTGACCTCCTCAGTCTCACCCCATATCGTTTTCAGAGGTGGCAGGACAGGTCTCTGCAGCAAAATTTTTCTGGGATTTTCCTCAGCATCGGCTGAAAGGGCATTTTTGCTCCCTCACAGGTTTCATGCAGTGCTCCCACAGATTTCACACCCAGGCAGGTACTTCCAAGGAGGGACCTTTTCCTAGCAGAAAGCTGAAGCAGCCTTGCTGGAGGTTTTGCACGCCCCACACAGAGCAAGAACAGCTCCCCTGCACCTGCTAAGCTGTGAGAATTCTCCTCATTGCAGCAATCTGGCAGGCTGACATTAAGGGTGAAGGAGTTGCTCTGCTGATACCAACTTGTAACAATCCCATGAAAATTCCCTAACAGCAGTAGTATTACTATCCACACTGTAATTTTGATAGGCACTGCAAGAAGAAGCAAACTATGAGAAAATGTGTGCAGTGTTCTGCGGGGAGATGTGGGATCACATCAGTGTTCTTGACACAGCTGGACTTGAGTAGTAGGTACTGCCCTTAATTCAGGCATTAACATAACATCTCAGGCTTTCCCAGGCTCTAAAGATGCTGGGCTAAAGACACTCAGATATAGACAATTCCCAAAGATGGCTGCTCACACACAGAGCACTGTCCTAATTCCTGAGATTTCCAGGTAACTGCAAGCTCTGCACAGTTACATTTTAGATAGCTGTGAAGGAATCTACAGCACATTATATTTAAGTTTATATTCTTGCACATGTGACTCAATTCAGCTCTGCTTACTTGAAAAGTATTTCTCCATCATATGAAGTCAGTGATTCACCACTCAAGTGGACAATACCCTCACACCTAATGTTTCACATCTAGCATCACATTTAACCAGATTTACAACTTCACTGTCCTTAGTAGAATTGCTTCTGAAATGTATTAATGCAGCAATATCAGGATAGAGTAATTTACCTGTTTATGACTGAGAGATGATCTAACTTATTACATGTAGGCTCTTAGCTTATCCCAATTACAACATAAAACAAGCTAACCCAAGCCCGAATTTAAGAATGAGAAGACAGAAAATAGCTAGAAAATTATTAACATTGGGGGTGCTAGGCATTATCTACTGGTGCTGCAGGTGATATTATTAAAATAAACAGCAAGAAATTCCCCTCACCACCAAATTCTCAGGGAACAATTATTGCATCTCCAATGAGAAGAAAAGAAATAACTATTAATGATCATGTTTCTGTACTAGACTAAAACACCTGTTGGTTATTTGTTTTCACTGCACATAATGCTGGAACACATGTTGTGCAATAATACTCTTATGTCAGCGCTCTTGTAGAATCACAATTTCTTCTTGGACAGCTGCAGGATTTATTAGATCCAAAAGTCCACATAATCACATCACCTGAATAAAAATTAGGCATCTGAAAGTTTTACATAACCACAGCATTTGCAGTAAGGCAGGATGGTGCAGAAGCTTTTGCTGGAGTAGCCTTAAAAGCCAGACTTCAGCTGTGCTGAAACTGCTGGCACTGCTGAAGTTTGAACCAGAAAAACCAGAAGTTTAATCTTTGTGTAACACTATGGTCCCTTCCAAAGACACAAACGGTAGAAATCGTGGCTCTCAGATTAATTTGTCTTTGGTTCATTATGACACACTCGGTCTTTGTTTGATCCTTACCCCAGGTAGGCTGGTATGAACTCATTTAACTCCATTTAATTAAACAGAGAATCACAAAATTATGCCAGCTGATATTTCAGGGCTGTGATCCTTTATTAAAAGGGCTGTACTAAATATCAATTTATTTTGCTTAATAAAATAGAATGCTGTGCTATCCAACACATTTTTGCTTGACAGGATAATGCTTTCAAGTACACAGGGAAAGTAATTCTCCATATAAAGACAGACCAAGAACAGTGAGATTCACAGCAGGTGTGAGAGCTCAGTTCCACAGCACTGACAGCAAAACACTGCAAAATCTCAGCATGGCAAACTGCACCAAACTGTGCAAACAGGCACAGAGCCAAGCTTGTATCCTTCGGAGATCTCAGGATAATATACAGAAATACGAGAACAGCATGTTCTCACTCATCCTAACAGCCCAGCACAGACTCACTATGACTGGACATTAACAACTACCACACCAAAAGCCAGCCAGTTTTTAAAGCCATTTTACAGCTCCCTTATTAACTACACCAGTACGGCAGACAGCCCAGGAAAAGAGTTATTGGACCTGGTAGACAACAATAAATAACAATCAGTGGGTACCATCAGCCATTATATGATTTAATACTGGGCTGAAGGTGCTTTAAAAACCAAAAGTATTTATAGATAGCTGGCTAAAACCACTGACAACAAACAGCAGTAGAACAAAAATATGCTAGCATTTTCTGGACAGGATGGTCCTTTTCAAAAGCAAATGTATAGTTGTCTGGGTTTGAAAGACAGGTGTCTGCTAGGGAAGGCAGGAGAAATGGAGAATGGAGAATGGAGAATGGAAGCCTCTGAATTATTATAATTTTGAGATTAAGGGGCTCTCAGACAAAAAAAAAAAAAAAAGGTATGCAAATAGGAATAGAACTTTTTACTAGTATGTGTAATGATGCAAACAAACAACAACAACCACATCGTTAACAACAAACAGAACAGGAACTCCGTGACCCTTATCAGCTAGCAGACTCTTTCCCCTTGGTGCAGTTCCAGGCACAGCCAGCAGGGGCGCTGCTGGCTCCCGGCCGGACAGGGCGGGTGTGATGATTCCTCCATGGCAGCAGGGGACGCTGTGGTGCAGGGAGCACGTGGTGATGGCGGCCGGGCACAGACAGGGAGGGATGGAAAAGAGAGGATTTGCTTCACAAACTTTGGGGTAGTGCTGGTTCTGGTGCCCAGACGGGAAGGGATGGAACAGAGAGGATTTGTTCACAAACTTTGGGACAGCCAATTCCGGTACCCCAGCTGGACTCTGACGAGCACTGAGCTGGAACAGCAGGAATGAGCAGAAATCCCCAGCGGTGGATGAGTTGTATCAGAAGCTCCGTGGCATTAGCTGGAACTGCAGGATGTCCCAGCAGGGCAGAGGGTGCAGGGCCCAGCAGCAGAACAAAGGCACTTCCTGCTGGGTTCCTGTGGTGGTAACAAAATTCCTTTCCCCAAGCAGCATCTTCCATCCTCCTCCAAAGCTCTGAGAGAGTGAGAGAACATCTGTCCCCAGTCCTGTCTTTTCCCTGCTCCCAAAATCTCCCAGTATCTCTGCCCCTCAGAGAGAAACTGCACAGATGAGAGAAAATGCCCTCTTTCCCACTTTTTTGTTTCCTTAACTACCCAGAAGTGCCTCATGGTTAGTGTTTCTTAGTAACTTATGGGAAAAATTCCATAGGTAAGAAGGAACAAAAGAAAAGAAACCTAACCCTCAACAACTTTAAAGCAGCTAGAATAAATACTGAAGATGATGTTTATAAAATCCAAATATAGTTGACAGAAATGAAAAAGACTCTGCTTTCAGTTACACATGTAGAGCCTCTGTAAAGAACAGAATTTGTCCCCAAAGGAACATACTGTGCCTAAGAAGGAAAGGGCCTTAGAGGCAGACACAACTGGGCCCAGCTCTATGAGTATAGGCTATACCCATTTAACCGAGGTTCTGCAGCATAAAAAGCCATGGCACTTCTTAAAAATAAACAAGCCAAAGGAAAAAAACATTTTAAAACTGAGTACCAACTTTGTCAGGAAAATCAAGAGGACAAACCATCAAAGACTGCTTAAAGATTCAAGAAAGTAAATATCTGGCATTTTTTTGGTGGCATATTGCCTCAGCTGCAGTCACACTCTTGAGACATTCCCAAGGGAGAAACTGCAAGGGATAAACTAAAAATTTCATCCCATAAATTACAATCAGATTTCTGCCAAACTTGCAGGAAATAGCAACCATTTCCAAAAAGCCACTGGAGCACATACAGAAAGATGTAAAAGAGGAAGCAGGAGAGGCAAGAGAGGAGTCCAAGTTAAAGTGACAAACAATTCACATGCATATCCTGTAAAACTGGAAAGTCAAAGACTTCACATCTCCTGGCTCCATCTATGTTTTGTGGTTCCTTCACTGCTACAGCTGGCCCATACTTTGGTCAAAATTCACTAGTTCTCCCCAAGTTTATTCTGTACTTTTCTCTTATTCATTCTTCAATACTGCACACCTTTTTCTTTATTCTCAAGTCATTCTTCAGCACTGCTCTTGGCTCTTTTCAATTAATGAAATTCTTGTTCATCAATTTTAAATGAGCTCAGGGAGCTCATATAAATAATTCTAAAATCAATCTTTCTGTTGTAAATTAGTATTGCAAGCATTCATTCATTCTTTCACTCATTCTACTACGTCACTAATCTTCTACCCAAGAATTTCCTGAATATTTTCCACTTTTGTTCTAAATTACGAAGTTGGCCTCTGACACTCTTCAACATCCTATTTTTACCCCCTTAAGACATGAACATGAAAGAAAGACAAAGAAATTATCTCACCTTAACTTTTACTGAGATGGCAAAAATTCTCATTCATTTTTAGAGTAATTTAGGAATAACAATTCAACACTCTCTACAGTGTTACAGTCTACAACATTCCTCTGAATTTAAAAGGTTTTGCTGAATCACCAGAGTTCTTTTCAAAACACCTTTGATGTTCAAACCTGGAGGAAACTTTTAAAGTTTAATTTTTTCCTCGACTGCTTTCACTTTCACTGCTTTCACTGACTGACACAGTATGTGCTACAGTCACCTTGAATCCTTATAAATCACCTGGGTGTAGTGCTGGAGTAGACTGGGAAAAGCCATGAATGTCTCCTCACATGGATGCTGAACAGTCCTCCAAATGGCGTTTTCAATATCAAGGCAAATTTTCATTTTAAATAGCCCATAGTGCTATTGAGAGCGTTGGAAGCTGCCCAGACATGAGCTCCCAGTGTCCTGAAAAGCCATAATTAGTGTGATTGCTGCAGGAAAGGATGACAGAGATAAGCTTGCCAGTTAGTGGTCATTCAAACACAAAGACCTAAAGGAGAGCCGCTGCTTCACCAACTGCTTGGAACAGGCCAGCACTGGAATGCCAGCAAGCTCTGGCTTATTTTGGGAAAGGCAACTCACCAAATGGAATGAAAAAGCGCAGAAAAGAGGAAGAAGACTCTGCAATTTCCCAGCAACATCCAGTCCCACATGAACTAGTCTTCAGCATTAAGTTTTCAGTCAAGGAAATAACTGATAGAGCTCAACAGTGTTTGTAATGTATAATTAATAAAGTCCAGCTCTTATACCTTATAAAATAATAATATTTCTTACTGTAAATGCAGAGAGTGCCATATCTAAACCAATTGCCAAAAGATGACACAGTTCAATTTAAGAAAACATATTTCTTTCTGTTTAACCTGTACTGCCTAACCCAGGCTCACCAATAATCTAAGGCAGGTACCTCCACGAAATAAACTCATTAAAGTAGTTGTTAAGCAACCAAGAACAACCAAGAGCCATTGTGCTCTAGCAGTACTTTGAATTGTTACCCTCTCTAACTTGCACACTTTTCAGAGCAGAGGTTACTCTGCAGCTGATCACAGTGAATTGCTCTTCTGTCACTCGTGCATTTTCTTTCACAATGCTATTTAAGCAGCACTTTGCAGCAAGTTCACACCAGTTTCTGAATTTCTTGTTTCTGGGGTCACTCTCCCTTATGCAGCCAGCTTCATGCAACAGATAATCCCTGGTATTTCCCACTCTACAAATGTGCAAAAATAAAACCTATTGATTCCTATTGCATTTAATACTCTTTCTTTGATAAAAAGATGCCACATTAAAAACTGCAGTCCACATTTCCAAATATCCTTAAATTAATGTTAATGCATAGATTTTGGGGTTTTTTTAATAAAAAGTCTTCTAAAGTGCGTATTATGATAGAAAATTACTAAAGTAATCTCTGATGCATGGAAATATACAAATGTAACACTATTTAAAAAATATTATATATTTTACATGCACAAACTATTGAAAATCCAGCATCAAGTACCGCAACACTACTTCCATTAAATGAAACTAATTTTTCAGAGAGGTAAAGAAGCCACAGTTCTGACTGAGAAACTACTGGCCAACTGTAAACTATCTGTTATTATCAACTGGTAATTATTCCAACAATTACAGAAATAACTAAATACCTCAGCCTACTAAGTCAGAACTGTATTAACAAACAAGTGCTTGATTGTTAGAAGACACTTTTCCAGTATGAAAAAAGGAGAACAGAAATTTTCTTGAATCCATCCAGAATTTTTTTCAGTATCTATTCTTATCTAACAGTCTTCAATCACAGGTTCCATTTACACTATTAGTGTTTTCTGTAACTAAGTTTTAGTCTAAAATATATACATTGCCTGTGAGCCTGTATTTAGAAGAAACTCAATATCTAAGCTATAAAATGCAATACCTGATTTTAATTAATGTGATGGCAAATGCTAACTCACGATGACCAGACGCCTCTCCCGTGGTGTCCATGGGGACATCAAGCATAAGGGAACGACATTGCAGCACATTCCCATTGATAACAGACATGCCAGTGGTTCATTCACCCAGAACTCTGCTAAAGGGCATCAACCCTTCCTGCCTGGGAGAATAAGACACCACCATCTGCGTCCATCAAACTCATCAACAGTGAAACTCATCATGAAACTCAGCAAAGTGGCATCAGCAGAAGCAATTAAAAAAAAGAATTACCTTAACCAGAGAGCCACACTCTTTATTACTGACTGCTTGTCTCTACATTTTAAGCTATTTAATAGAAAATTGTGCTAACAGCTATTATTCTTATTGGCTTTCTGTTTAGAAACAGCAATTATTTTCTTTTGCAAGTTATTTCAACATGTAAATTCTTATAGCTAGATAAACTTCAGTACAAAACACTATTATTGGGAATATAATTTTCTATTTTCCAGCACTGGGTGAAGCAATTCAGTAAATTTAGAAACCATCCATAATAATAATGAACTACACATTTAAGCCATCTTGCATCATCAGTTCCCAAGCAGAACACATTAGTGAGTGATCACACTAATCAGAATATAATACAGTTTGATAATGGTTTTCATAATTAGAATTATTTTGTCAGTCATTTTAGGTCAAGCATTTAACACACAAAATTACGCACAAATATTTCGACAACAAAAATCCCAAAACCTTGTGGGATTTTTTCCTCACTTCTCATGAATGTAATTTTTCTTGTGCATTTGTATTTCTTTGGAGTCCTCTCAAGAATGGCAGCATAGCATAAGAACCAGAAAAAAACTTACTAAAACAGAAGTAGAAAGAACTTTTCTAGCTAGAAAAAAATTAGCAAGATACTGAATTCATTTTTATATCACAATCGTTTTCCAAATCCAATTTCAGCTATTCATTTTAGCTAGCATTTCACAATTGCTCTTGAATCTATTTATATTCTTTGACTACACATTTTGCTATGCAGTTAAGTAAAAGACACCTGAAAAGAGATTGGTAATGATATTCTCACTGGTTTAAAGTAAAAGAAACTAAATATACCCAATGTAATTTGTTCTCTGCTAAAATTACTCTTCCATAGTTACTTACTGAGTTTTCTTATTAGGTCACATATACTTAAGAACAGTGATATCCCACTAATTCATGTTACTGACATCAGAATGTTGCCTCTCCCTGGTCAAGGTCAAGTATCAGAATAAACCCCAACATTCAGGAATGTCTCTCTCATTATCACCTCTTAGCTACCAAGGGCAACTCAGTTAAATTTCACAGTGGTACAGATGGAAATAAAAGCATTCCTCAATAGGGGTAGTTGTAACCAAAAACCATTTTGGATTAGGAAGAGAAAATTCTAGATAAAGGAAAAGGGAAGATGACACATCTGGATTGCCATTCACAGACTCTGTACTTTCCTTCTTGCTTCCTTCTGAGGAAAATACCTGGCAGTTATGTACTCAAGTCCTTTTTAGGACAAATCACATTGCTGCCTCACATTCCTGGAAGAGATGGCTGTTGACAAACAAAACCCTTTATTTAAAGTCATGTGTAAGAGAGGTTGCCTGTTCTCACAGTATTGCCTCTTCTGCAAGTCCAAAGTCTCTGCAGAAGAAAGCTGTAAGAAATGAACAGATTTGGGAGCAACAGGCAGAGCATGTTCTGCAGCTCCTCAGGAGCTCCTGTCTGCTGGACTCCCCTGTACTCACAGAGAAACCCTGCAAAAATGCCCCACAGACTCAGAGAATCACAAAATAGTTTGGGCTGGAAGGGACCCTAAAGCTGACCTCATTCCAACACCCCTGCCATGGAAGGCACACCTTCCACCAGACCAGGCTGCCCAAAGCCCCATCCATTCTGGCATTGGACTCTTCTAGGGATGGGGCAGCCACAGATGCTCAGGACACCTTTTCCAGTGCCTGTCCAGCTCATGACACAGTTGCTGTGCTGGCTGCAAGGAGCATCAGACCCAGTATAAATTGGCAAGTATGCATGGTTGTATCACATGGTTATTCTGGGCCCATTAAATTTAAAAGTAGCTCCATGTCCTCTTCAATGAGTGTACATAATATACACTATTCTTTATTTAATAACAAGAGAGCGAGATTACGAATAGAGCCTCCTGGATATTATCTAAATCACTATTTTTTCATAATTTGACATATAGCACCATTTAATATTTTATGTTGATGATGGCCAGTCCACCAGGAGGTTCTGAATTTCAACATACTAAAATGTTGCATTGAAATACTTAAGTCTTGAAGATCAGATCACTTACTTATAGAAAATGAAGCTCTAAAAACAAACTCTGCATTTATAAAATAAATCAAAAAATTCATTGATAATTTAACAAGACCAAAAGGAGTTAGAAAGTAAAATGAGGAAGTGTGGAGCCTTAACTACAGCATTAAAAAGAAGCACTTTCTTCATTTAATACAATACCATCTTTGTATAGGCTGGAAACATAAAATAGTACTGATTATATAAATCTAAAACATAAGCATCCTGTAGGTGGTTTGGAACAAGTAAATGCTGTATTTATACTAGTACAATATTCTGCAAGTAATATTATTCAGGCATTGAGCAGGTTCCCTGCACTCCAGTACACTGAATATGTGCATAATTAGGGCTTGTTTGCGTGACATCTGGTGGGGAAATAATATCACATCTGATATGAAAGATACAAAAATATTTTCACAAAACAAAAACTCGCAGTGGAACAGGACCATGATGTTCCTTTTCATAGCAAGCAGCCTCCCATCAGTAAAATTCAATCACCCCACAATATCAACTGTATCAGCTCTCTGGAACAGAAAATAAATCAGTGTGCAATTAGATGTAATTTTCCAAGATTGGCAAAACTCAATTTCCTTCAGCTCCTTGTGCTCACAGAAAAGATGGAACTCAGGTAATGTCAAAAGCACGCAGATGACTGCTGTTGAGGTAAATCCATCTATCATTCAAAGATCTGACCGAGCAGCCCAAAGCTTTCATTGCTTAGAGGCATTTCATATATGCATAGCACGAATAAATCTGCCCATGAGCTGTGCTGTACACATTATTCTGCAGAATAGTGTCTGTAGAGCAAAGACTATTCCCTTCTGAGTGTCATTGGATTAGAACCGGGGTACAAAACCTTGGTGCCTGCAACATTCTCAACAACAGCAAGAAAACAAAAACTGAATCCAAATAAAAATGAAAATTAATCCAAAGGGGGAGGGTTTGAAGAGAGTTACACTGGATTCTAAAAATAAATCTCTATTCTTTGCTTATATTAAATCAAGAGGAATGTTTAGTGATCACACAAATACCCCTCCCTGTATTCTAGGCAGGGCTGTTCCAAGTTCTGAGCAAATTTGTTCAGAACTGGCTCAAATACCAGAGCACTGTGCCATGTCCTGCTTGAGGCGGATTAACATGTCCCATTAACATACCCATTAGAACTTCTGCATTACTGACCACCTCTTTCTCACAAATCCAAAGGTTACTTTAACAGAGCCAAAAATTCAAGTCAGTGGCAGGAACAGATATGAGGCCAAACTCCAAAACAAGAATCCTACACATGTCTGGTTCTGATTTTTCAGGATCAGGTTCTGCAAAATACTGCAGATTTTCTTGTCTTCATAAACAGGGATCTTCATCCTGCAGAATGTGATGCCCTGCTTGGTGCCTGTGTATATACAATATAATTTATACACCTGAATATTTTTTTTAATTTCCCCTTTTTTAGCATGGAAAGCCTGTACGGAGTGGGGATGACAACACCATTTTGAACATTTCTGTCCTAAGTATTCATCTGGGCAACAACATCTAGTAAAAAGAAACATCATGATCCACCTTAAGTGGTTTCAGGCAAGACCACTATCTTCCTTCTCCCATGGACTGTGCACCACTGACATACAAACCACTACAGCCCTGCCTTCACAGCAGGCACTCACCACCTCATTAAAAAAAACAGCTCCAAATGGGAAAAAAAGCTTTCAATCCTTTACAATGGAAATAGCAGTCCTTAGAAAGAGGAAGGTTCGACATACAACAGTTTGAAGGCTGGAGAGGATGTAATAATGAATCTGCCTTTGGAGGCAGTGGTCAACCTCTTTAATTAACATAACATTCTTACCAGCAATTACTGAAAAACCTCTTAACTCTGCTCACTGAATTTATGAAGTTTTCTGCCATTTGGATTCAGTTCCTGAATCTGCTTGGACTCATTAACACCAGAGAGCCATAAAAACTAAGCGCTCATCACAGAAAAAGGGTCCAGAGAATGCTCACAGCACTGCATCAAACACTGGATGTTCAGGAAAATAATGAAGCTAAAGGAAGGCATTGCAATATATAGATTGTATTTTTTGTTTAAGGCTTTTATTCTGCACAATTTGGGATGTTCTCCTTCACTGTCACATTTTCATGGTTTATGATTGCTCCTTTCTGGGATTGCCAGTGGGTTATAGAGGTGATGAGGGTGGTTGAGGCCTCTGAGCAAGCCCTAGGAAAGAGATGGAGTTCTGCTTTGTGATCCTCAGAACCTAACCCTTGGTGTTTGGGCTGATAGGTGCTCTGGAATTTTCTGTCATCTCTCACTCTGCAGACATGGATAGCCCCAAGAAAACAGTTTGGCCATTCTACTTCTCAGATAAGTGCAGTTTCCCATCTGTGTGCATAAATATTGGGAAAAACTGCTCTGGCTTTCTTTGAAACATTGATATTCCAGGTCCAATCACCATGCTAACAACATATTCCACTTTCAGAACTTCAGCACAAGCCACATAGCTCACCTCCCACCTTTGGCAAACAGACCAAATGGAAGGCATTTTTTTTCATTTAGTTCACATCAGGCTAATTTTTAGACATCATCTCAAATATTTCAACCGTTATAAAATTATGGTACAGAGCTCAGATACCTTTTAATGCATACAAGACACGCATTTACATGTGTAGTCATTTGCTACGACTGTGTTTACTTCATACCAACATCTGCTCCAGTTCCAGCAAGGACACTGCAACAAGAACAGCAAAGAAAACTCCTAATCATCTCCATGAAAAGATTAAGAAATACTACACGTCATGCTCCAGCACCTTTCTGGATGTCAGTCCAAATCAGAACCTCATCTGTAACTTCCCAGTACCTTCTTTGGACATCCAGTAGCTGAAAAATAGTCTCGCTTTTTGAAAATCCATGAAAATATTCTGGCCTATCAGCAAAAGTTAGCTAAAAAAAAGCTACTGGTGACACAGCTTAGGAGAAATAATCATAGCTGTACTGGCAGCAGTTAAACACTGAAGAAACAAGACCCAGGGATGATCCAGGAACAAAGAAGAGTAGCAAAAAGCTTAATAACTGGTCAGTACTTAAGGCTGGTGCTGCAGGACCATGAGGAGATCCCAGCCCCCATGGCTGTGTGGTCATGCTCAGCTCCTGCCTTTCCCATCTCCCGGGAAAGGAGCCAGCCCTCTCTGCTCCCAAACACATTTCTTTCACCACCTCGAATTGCCATTCCTGTTATATACTAGTCTGGCATCAGGAGAACCTTTTAAAGCATAGAACAGAGGTCAAAAGTATTAGGGCATTTCTTTGGGCAATCCAATAATGGAAGATGCCTGACTAATTAGGTGAACCTGTTAAATCACATCTGTTGTTTCATGTGGCACTGCAACTGAGACTGTGCTTGAAAATCTTGTGGGTTTTCTGATTGCTTCTATTAGATATAATTCAAAACTACAGAAAATCACAGAGAACAAAAAAATAGCTGAAATGTGATTTGTTCTCTTGTCTCAAAAGAAGCAAATCAGTCAAACCTTCAGAAATTTTCAGAAAGAGGTAGCGGTCCAAATGTCTTTATTTCTGGGTGCCCAAAAATGAGGCAGTTTAAAAAGCACTATTTCTGCATAAATTCAAAAGTAAATCTCTTTATAGCCACTCCATTGCTTGCTTAGGAATTGAGTTGTCCAGTATCACTAATCAATTCTGCAAATATTTTCTTACAAAATAGATCAAAGAGCAGGAAATTAGTACAATTTCTATTTTCTAGTCTTCTCATATTTTCTACATATTTCAAATACATAAAAATGTTAATCCTCCATTAAACTCTGAGTAACACTAAATATTTTACTAGCCAGAGAAAATAGTTTTATCTTCTAACTTATGGAATCACCCTATCAGTAATTAGGGGAGATGGTCACAAGTAAAATGGCACCAAAATAACAATTTCTTCTTGCAGATTCTCAGAAGCATTAAACCTGGTTCCTGTCTTTTACTCCTTATAACATTTTTGTCCTTAATTTTGAGATCTATGAGTCCTGAATAAATAACATTGCTTATAAATAGCTAACAGAAATAAACATAAACAGAAATAAATGCTGGAGTATAAATTGCTATACAATTCCTCCATTGCACTCTCTGCAGTAGGAAAGATCCTTGCTAAAGTAACATTTATCTGAGCTTGTCATCTGGCACAGAATAAAATACTATGATGCCCTTTAAACATTGAATTAAAAATATTTTCTATTTCTTCCCTCTAATGAAACCATATTTTTCTTTGCTATGTGCATCTGCAGCTCATACTTAAGAAAGACTTTACCAAAAACTATTATTCCTTAGCTTCTCAACATGAAAATATGCAAGATTTCTGTTTTAAAATAATGCCTAGCCATTTTGAATGCAAAGAGGGATCATCTTCCTTCATGCTTGAGACCTGAAAAAGAGTCAATGTCTTCAATTCCTGAGGAATTCAGGGCAAATTGAGGGCATCTTTAAAGTACAAACCCAGTACAAACAGATGGTATTTAACCTGAAATACAGTCTGTGGAATGTGCAACTTGTAATACAGATATACTTTTGGACAGAAAAACAAGAGATACCTTTCATCAGAACCAACAGTCCTCTGCAGCTTTCTGCATTCAGGCTTTCTGTGCTATTCAGGCTCCACTGTGCAAGGAGAAACTGTCACTGAATGACACCCTGAATTCATTGCAAAGCTGTGCAGCAGGGAGACAACAGCAGGCAGAAACTGAAGTTCATTCATACAGTGGATGATCTACAACAAGGACAGATATCACAGGCTCTTACTGAAAACCAAACCTCCACTGATGTCAGTGGAACAGAATCCACAGTGCAGGCAACACCCCAGTGGACCCAGCAGTGTCCTCTGGCTGCACAGGGCAGGGCAAAGAAGAGAATGCAGTCTCCCTGTGCATGGGATTGGATTTCTCCCCAAAGAATATCATGGGGTGCTGCTCCCCTTGCAATGAGGATAAACGCACAGTGAAGCTTCCTGGAGCTCCTCTACAGCAAAACTCTGCAATCAAAATCAAAGCAACATAAACACAAATACGGAAACAAATTTCTCCTTGGTTCTCCTACATGGCAGGGCCAGGTAGTTGTACTTGTGCCCTAGCATTGACACAAGAAACTTTGCAAGAATTAAGTGCAAGAGCATTGGTCCAAAAGCCAGCACACCTGAAACAAATGAGAAAAACAGGAGTGATACTGAATATCTCAGCTGATTTTCTGAATGGAAAGCTACCATTCATATCCAGGATGATAGGTTCAGATTCAGTGTGTGTTGTCCCACTTAAATGGCCTTTGAAATTAGTGTTAGGATTAAACAACTAATAACAATAATGTTAAAAAAAACAAACAAACACACAAACAAAAAAAAAAAATTAAAAAACCCCCAAACAAACAAAGAAAAAAACCAAGGAAAACCACCCAAAACTAGTTTATTCTGACTGCTAAGAACAAGAAAAAAGCATGTATCCATAAGTAAAGATGCCTTTGACATAGCTCACTGACTCCATCCATCCTCCTCTCTTACTCTGAACACGAATGCCCCAGGAACATTTGAGCAAGAGATTAAAAACAAAGAGAAACCAAGAGACCCAAATCTCTCTTGAATATGTGCTATCCCTTCCTACACCCTTCATGTAACAGCTGCAACATCTGGGAAACCTGCTCCACCACAGTGTCCCTTTTGACCATAAGCAAATTGCTTGTCCCTCAATTCAGGAAGCATTTTTACAGGCCAGTTCCTTATGAAATGAATGGAATTCAGGTATTGAAAAGCATATTTTGTGAATGCAGACCTGATACCCTTCACACCACAGGAACTGCAGTCTTTGAGGCATCCCTGTCTGGGAAGGTTGAATGGTATTACCAAGCAAATAATCATACTTTTGCACTCAGCAGGATACTTGTGATAGAAGCAGGCTAAAAAGCTCCAGCTCCCTGTCCCACCCCACCTGGTGCTGCCCAGCACAAGGAGCATCTTCCCAGCTGCAGGATGCCACAGCGGCAGCTGCTGCTGCTCCTGAGAACAGGGCACCTGGAAGAGAAACAACACATGAAGCACTCTGATCAGTTCAACCAGTTTGCTCCCAGTTTGGTTTTACTGGCAGCACCATCAAAGGCCAAATAAAGGAAATAAAAGAAGTTTTTACTTACCTACTTTCCCTCAATTAGTATATTTGATGAGCTTTTTGCATGTAGTGTAAGCTTACTCTTCTTTCCTTGTTATGTATTTATTTTCCAAAGGGCCTGTTGCAGAAAAAGGTCTCAAGGCACATTATAATTGTACAGAAAAGGATTAGAAATAAGAATTAATTCAACCATCTCAGTACATAATGGTTTAATGAGTTTTCCTTCAGAATTAATTTTGTCAGTATTCTGAACACACAGAAAGCATGGCAGCAATATGTAGAGTACCTGGGTGTCAGGTACAAAACATTTATGCACTTTAACCCAGAATTAATCTGTCAATCACTTTGTCCACATTAGGTGGTCTCTGTAGAAAGAAGGGATGTTCATTTTCACGAATGAGCCAATTTTTCTACAAGCATTTGTTTCAAATGGGGGTGTGAAAATATGATAAATCTGTCAGCTAGATCTTATACATCACAAAATCTGAAGCATTTGATCATTCAGTTACAGCAAGAGGAAAGTGTATCTCCTGCCCCATCTACAGAAGTTACTGTTATTTAGATTATATAACGATAAGAAAAGTATGTAACTTATATGCTGGATACTATAGTTGGGGAGTTTTTAATATTTGTTTTTATTTCTTACTCTCTCACCTTAATTAATTAAAACTTTAAAAGTATTTGCTTATATATTTATAACTCAGTGCAATGACAGTAAAAAGTAATAAAGAACCAGTAAAAAACAGAGGAATTAAGTGACAAAATGGATAGATTATATTTCATATGAGGATTATCTATAAAGTTTAATGATTATGCTAAAAATTAATTGGTATTCAGAAATAGTTGTATGCATCCAGGATGCCCAGAAATTTCATTTTTCAATGCTGTGTGAGAAAGACTTTTCAGAAACTAGCTACAAATGGAATAGACTTTCTGATGTTTTGCTAGTTTTCCATAGTGCGTTTATCCTACACTTATGCAAATATGAAGTACCTCATGTTCTTGGGAGCTCAGCACTGAATTTTCAAATCCCAAGTCAAATGACTGTCAACACCTGAAAGCAAACTTGACAGGAATCTTCCATGTCAGGAATTATACTCCAAGATCCTTTGTTCAAGGTTATGGCCTGATCCCAAACTCTTCCTCCACCAGTATTAGGAAAAATCATTTTCACATTCTGAAGTTATTTTAAAAGCTTTACAGACTGAAAACACACTCAAATCCCATTTTTTTATGACCACAAGAATGCCTGCTAGTATCCCCAAACACCAAGGACACTATTGTCATGAATTAGATGTAATCATGATCACAGCAGGGTTTTTTATCCCCTGGATCTCCCAGATTTATTCTGCACTACATGAACACCACAGAGGTGGATTCTACCCACAAAAACCTATGTAAGCAGAAGGATTCTCCTTCAAATGCAAACAAATTATATTTTCCAACAAATGGAATTAGCCTCTTGTGGAACCATTCTAGAAAGCTTAACTGAACACTAAAAACCTTCACTCTAACTGAGTTACACAACACTTCTTTTGGTATAAAGTTCAGCATCCAGGCTGATGTTTTCAATGAATCAGAGTAACATGAGAAATGTAATAAAGAAAAATTTATGGATCTCTGAAGGCATTAAATCCAATACTTCAGCTGGCAAAACTCTCCTTATGAGTCTGGCCTTGGCACGTAAGATTACTATAAAAATACTTAGGAAATTCTTTAAATAAATGCCAGCACACTTTTAAGTATCAGACTATATTTGAAATCAGATTTGGTGCTGCTGTGTTTCCATGAATTCTAATGGAATTACTCCAAATTTTTTCACCACTGCAAGCGAACCTGAAATATCTCATTTTGCATTATTTTTAGCTGAAATGTATGTCAATGTGAAATCATAGTTGAACTATATTAGTAGAACTAAAATGATACCCAGTATAAATCCATCCACATCAGTTACATCAGGAATGCATTTCCCCACTATGATTTAAAATGCAAAATGCCCAAGTCACAATATAATTATTTTTTTCTGCGAGTTCAGTATCACTGGGAAAGGTCTGACAGAAGCAGGAGCAGTGATCTGGAGCAATAACAGCTCAATTAGAGGGTTTCTCTAGCACAGCATTGCAGCCAAAGTAATACTTAAACACAAATTTCTATTTCTTGTAAAGCACTTGGGATCTTTGCGATGTAGCACGTTAGTGGCAGGACTCTGGCATGTTAAAACTATATTGTGACTGGACCAATAGATGAATAATCAAATTATAAACCCAAGTAGAGCTATTTGCTTCCATTCTGGAACGCACAATTCTTTCTGTGATTCAAAATGCTCTACCAAACTGATGGCACAACCTGACATTGAGCTCTGTAGCTCTTATTTATCATGACAAAGTGCAGAGGTTTATTCACTGCAGGTGGCTCCCCCATTACCTGAAGATACAGTGTGCAGAGCTGACACACCCACAATGTGTTTTAAAAGTCATTCAAAGAGTTTTCTTATTTCCATTAGAGGCCTGAAATCCCACCTCTTGTGAACCACCTCCCCTTTCAACCAGTCAATACTGCAAACACGTACTACTTATTTTCTCTAGGTTCTTTATTTACCTAGTCAGTATTTCTTTCACTCCTGCCTCGTTGCCATGGTCCCAGGCACTAAATGGTCTCTGGTGTCAGACAGAACTAGCACCAAGCCATTCAGGAAGAGAACCTTCCTGCCCTTTAGGCCATTAACTGCTATCTGTGAAAGAAATACTTCCAGTTACAGATTTACACTAGCTCATCCTCACTGCTGATATCGCCCCTTGCAGAAAAAAGTATTTAGCTCAGTATTTAACTCGGGTGAGCTAGTGTGAAATGTAGTATTAAATTTTGGCAAATGCCCATGTATAAAATGACTGAGTCACCTCATTCAAAACACAGTTGGAATTAAGACCACCACAATAAAAAGGAGCTCTTTTTAATGCTTCACATCCAAAATATAGTGAAGCCTGTTCGAGGCTTTTAAACTAGGAATCAAACACTTAAACACACATTTTGAAGCAGGGCTCAGCACAACGCAGTCTTTTGTGTGTGTCTTTTTTTTTATTTTTCTGCAATGCAAAAGAAGACAAGCAGAGAAACTTTCCGAAGAGACTCACAGAAAAACTATGAAGGCAAAACCCAACCATTAAAGAGAAGCCTATGTCTGCAGCTGTGTTCGGTGCCACTGGATTCAGCAAACAAGACTTATCTGATGGATCATGTGTAATATCATGGATGCCCAATTCAGAGTGCTTTTGTTGTTGCTGTAAGTCAGTCACTAACAAGTTCTTCCCCCTGCAAAAATCCTCCACTCAGCTTTAAATGAATATTGCAAACTACTGTAATTCTGTGGTGTTGGTAAGTCCTTTTTTCTCCCGTAATAGCCTGTCCCAGACCTTAAAGTGCATATGCCAATTTGGTTCAAGTTTTATAATCTGGAATGTTCCACAGTGCCTCCTCTTCAGAAACAGTTACAGCTTAATTGTGTCTTCTCTTGGTAATGGTAAATCTGAAAAAACCTTGTTCTGCATCTATTATTTATGTTGCACGCAGCAATATCTTACTGATCTCATTCTGGACTCTGGAATATACTGCAAGCCAGGTAATCTTTACCTACCTGAACCTCCTAGAAAGGGCAGTGGGAGGTTTTGACACATAGTAAAACATAGCTGGCCTAAGAACTGGTGAAAAGAAACCATGGAATGTTTTCACAAGGACTCCATGGGACCCAATACGTTCATTTTGAAGCCCAAAATGCCTATTTCAGATCTTAAGTGTTGCTTCAAATATACATGGGTGAAAGCTGTGATCAAGGGAAAATGCAGCACCAATAATAGCACATTATTAAAAGTTAGCAATCCTCAATTGTCAGTACTGTAACAACTGAGTATCTTACTACTTCTACCTTCACCTCCCATACCTGAATTTCCTCAATACTGACAAAGTGCATGTACTACTCATAGATTCCAAATGCTAATTAAGCAGAAAAAAAAAAAAAGAGATAAATTAGGTTGGTACTTCTTGAGGGCATCAGTAGAAAACACCGATTTCAAATAAATTTGATTAGAAAATTTTACTTCACAATCCTTTTCCAGATCACAGATAATCATAATTAAAAAGAGGATGGAATTGATGTAATGTTAGCTGTTTTTGCCATCAGCATCACAGAGAAAGAAGAAACAATAAAATATGATGCAGAATTCACTCCTCCAATGATTGTCATTGAACTATTACATTAGTAAACATTCACAGTATGAAGTCTCTTTCAATATATCTCCAGCATATAAAGTAGTGCAAAAGAGCATTCCAGTCATTTTGCCTTTGCAGTCAGACCAGGTTTAACGATTCTCTTACTTCATTTCTTTCATTATTAGACAACAAATGCTGCAATGCCTCCAAAGAGAGTTATAAAAATAAACAATTTCTGGAGGGTCAACAGCCTTTTCAAAGTAAATTTCCAGTTAAAAACAAGCATATAGATTTCAAGAAAAAAAAATTTAGATCTAT